>ML776936.1:1370431-1390816 GCA_009831015.1 Picea engelmannii | reverse complement strand
AATATTGAAGATTTGAGTACTAAGTGCAAAAATGATTTTCAAATTTCAAAGTGTAGTAATGCCTACAGTGCTATAGGAAAGAAATTGAGGAAATAAAGTTTGTCTAATGTTTAAAAAAGCTTCTCAAAGTTCAAATAAAAGAAAAAATATATCCATTTGAGAAATCAAAATCTAAAATTCTTTCAAATTGTTAAAAAATATTAAATCTATATTCTATTCACAAAATAAATCTATCAATTAAAATAATATTCAAAACTTTGTACAACTTACTTTATAAAATCTACATAAAGCTAATTCAAAATAATCGTGTCTAAAAAGTTTGGCTCAACTAAAACATACTTTCAACTTATATTTATTATTAAATTAAATGTTACACTATTTAATATGTATAAATGATAAAAATATAAACTCCTTTATAATAATGTTTTGTATTCATATATTTTTGTAACTCTACCATTTATAAATTATTAATTTATATGAAAGTAAATTGAAAATTAACATTACATTTCAATAATAATTTTTCGATACTATTTAAACCACAACCAGTAATTAATTGCACCTCAAAACTAATGAAGTTATAATAGAAATCCCCCCAATCCAAATGAAAGAGCCATGACGTGAAACTATTTACAAGGATTGTTATTGTATCCACATGTTTTTTATATTGCACATTGGTTTTAGAGGCTATGTAAATAAAAATATTAAAAATTGTATCACCCACGTGAGTGTGTGAACGGCTGTAATGGTTAGTATTTTAATTAATAAGAATTTTAATGAATAGATATTTTTGTTATGTTTTTTTGATTTGGTGATAATTATCATTTAAGTTTTACAATGTAATTGGTATTAAAATCATAATTTTAGATTGTTTAAATTATATTTTTGAATATATAAATAATTCAATATCCTCACATATTAAAATACTCATAATATATAATTTCAACTATTATATAATTTTAATTATTTATATAATTTTAATTATTGAAATTTACAATTTTTTAAATCTTCCACAAAAATAATAACCAAATAAAAATTAAAACATTTAAATTACCCACCATTCTAATCTTATTTATTTATATGGAAATTAAAGTGACTTGTTAGTATTTAAACACTTCCAAAATAGTTTTATATCGTAGTTGATTAACTACTTTGTACCCTTCGCTTTCGATGCTAGTTTGATCCCAACTAATCACCATCTTCTAGTCACATGCACGGGATACAATACATTTCGTTCAAAACAAGTGCTACATGGCAGCGTAGTCCCTGCCAGGTTGGTATGGGAGTACAGGCATGTGGCTAGAAAGTTGAAATACACGTGGTTTGCGTGCAGAACATAGTATTCCCGAAATATTTCATCTTGAAAAAATATAAAAAATTATCGATGTTTGAATGGTTGTTGGACACAAAAAATTTAGCATTACCGAATTGGTTATTTTTAAAACTAGGACATAGAAAGTGATCAGAAATAAATAAATTATACATACGAAATATGTATTTGTATAAAGTAGATATTTAGTAAATAAATTATACATGTGAACAATGTATTTGTATAAAGTAGATATTTAGTAAATAAATTATACATATGAAATATGCATTTGTATAAAGTAGATTTTTAGTTTTATAGATACAAAATTTGTAGCCCTCATTGCATACGTAGGCAGTTTTTGTATCACGGGTTCTCGGGCTAGCGCTTTGAAAATTGGGTGTCTGATGTTTCGTGGTCTTCAAATAGCACCGATTGTTTTGCGATATACAAAATGAGAGGCGTAGTTGCGGACTATCGAAATTTACCAGAAATTAATAATGTATGTTATATAATAGAATAGTAATAATAACAACGATTGCACCGAATTACTTTGCTTTAAAACTAAGGTTTTTTTTTGGAAAAAAAAGATATAGCATTGCCGAATTAGTTTTCTTTGCACATGTTTTATAGAGCATGGACATACTGCTCATTCCATAATTAGCGAGTCTTTGGATCGTGGGTTGTCGGGCTAGCGGTTTCAAAAATGGGCCTCTGTTGTTCCGTGCTCTACAAAAACCATCGATAGTTCTGCGATATACAAATTGAGAAGCGGGCTTGTGAACTATAGAAAATTATTATAAAACAAATAATGGTTGTTACATATATCAGGAAATTACATCAACATTTTAACCATCAACGTCATTGAAGACCCAAAAATTAGCATACAATAGGAGACAAGAAATGTAGCATATCCGAATTAGTTTTGTTTGGAACAAACAAGGTTCCTGGAAACCTAAAGTTTAGTATACAATAAGGACATTTTTGAATCAATTTTCTTTGAAATTTAACAAAAAATAATAATGTATGTTACATGTTTGTGAACATTTAAATGCGTTTGTCATATAGACTGGGATTGGGGCTCCCGCGGACCATAAAAATAAATAAGTACAAGAATTAGGAATGTCGAAAGAAGTGTGCGATGGTAGAGAGGAAGACTTGAAAAGAAGAAATTGGAACTTATGAGTCTTTGGTTACAGTTTTCTATTTAAAGAGGACATAAGTGGATTGATTAAGAAAAGAAGATGACATCATAGACTTAAACTGGAATGATAAAAAAAACAAGATGGAAGTATAGACTTACTATTAATTCGATGCGTTTTTGTTGCTATCGTCGATGGGCAGTGGACTCCTGTTGATCGATTGTTGCCCTTCCTAGATGAGGCTTTCCATTCTGAGTTGGAACCATTCTTCGATGTATCTTTTCATGGGGGTTGTGTTGATTTCATCCGGGATCTCTATGTCGTAAAGGTCATTTTCTAATTTCATTAGATCCATTGAAATACTATGCAGAATCTGTTCAATTTATTCATTGTGTGAGGCATAGTCCAGTACCCAACGCTCGTGCTCATCTAGACGATGTTCAAGTATGTTGTAAAACTTTTTGAAAGACAACCCCTTTAAAATATCAACTTGTTCCTGGAACGCTTCTTTGGTGACTGACAAGGATTTGAGAATTAAGTTTGGATCTTGAACCTCATTGGTAGTTCCGGCTAAGTCCATCTGCAAATACCTTCTGGCTTCTGAATAAATTTTCCTTTTCTGATATGACTTGTTTACATGATTTAACAATGAGGTGCAGGTTCTCAATTTTGTTTTGCCAGCATGCTTTTACTTTTTTGGTGCGCTTTGGGGAGGGGAGTTTCTCCTATCTTATTTTTAGTTTCGAAGTGTTCAGGGCATAGTTGGAAAAAGGGTCCAACACCTGATGATAGAAAAGTTGTTCATTTTTTAAATTCACCTCCAAATGTTCAAGCAAATCATTGGCCATATTTCCAAAGGAAACTAAATTTTGCGATGTTTCCCATGCTTCAGTAACTAGCTGCATTATTTTGTTGATGTTGTTATCTACAAGGGCTCTAGAGCATGCAAGGAGGGTAGAGGATACTTTCATCTTCGCTGCAGTGGTAGAAGGCATGATTTTTTCCAAAGGACTGGCAAATTCTGGTGTTGCAATGAAAGCCTGTTCAAATTCGTTGAGGTTGTGTTTTGGATTGGCATAATCCGTCTCCATTCCTCCAATGGAATTGCGAAGAACGTCACCGGTTACCTGGTGAAACGAGGAGATTTTGGACGGGGTCATTTGGCTAAAGTCAATCTTTGTTCAATATTTGCCTTTCCTATTTGTTACATCTCTCTTTTCAATGAAAGAAAAATGGAAGCATAAAAATGGACTCAACACTATTTGTAACACACGCAACAATGGAGGGCCAATTTTGAGCCCGCCCGCTCGAGAACCTGTGATTCGAAATGTTGGTAGGTATGAAAAGGAATATTTGTCAGTTCAATTCTCCATGTGAGGATATAGATGGAACTGAAATTGGTCCCAACATGGAAACCATGGACATAAAATTGGCCAAGTATCGAAAGCAACAACGGTCGGTCGGATTTGTCGTCTGATTGTATAGATGGAAATAAAGATATGCCAACCCGCCAACGCTGGAGCTGCATATTTCATGAACCCACCAAAAGGAGGATCCAAAACAGACTGAGAAGGTATTTGCAGAGGAGGCGAGTCCTAAACCTTCTAATTGTATTGCTCTGAACATTTGAATGCATAATCTGTAAGATGAAAGAGCGGACGATGTCCGATAGTCAATTTGTATATTGTGGAGACTGCAATTCCAACTGTTTCCTACCTCTGTGTTCATTTTTCACTAATACATGCTAATTTAGTATTCTAAATACATTTTCAAATACTATTAGATACTTCACAGGGATTGGCATCCGTAAACAATGGCAATCTGCACTCCACCATTTCTGCATTCCGTGTGTCAATTTCTATATCGCCGAACTAGGAGTGTTGTTTGGAGGACACAAAACAATAGAAGTGCAATGTTGACTCAGCTTGTCCACAGATTCACTTGTCAATTTGTATATCGTAGAATTCTAGGTGCTATTTGTAGGCTACGGAACAATGAAGCCCCATTTTTGAGCTCGCCTGTGTGCCCGAGAACCCGCGATCGAAAATGTTGCTAGGTATGGAATGAGGAATTTGTGCGTGCTTTATAGAATATCATGTCCATATTTTATAGTCCCATAATACATGGGAAGAAAATAAGGGGAAAAGGATGGAGGTGTTGGCAGTGGAATTGTAGATAATATACGGGAACAAGAGAAGGGAAAAAGAACTAAGTATCTCGCAGAATAACATCAGGGTTCGCAAGCATCGGCCCCGTAGTGGTGGACATAAAATTGGATAAGTATGGAATGGAGCAACTCTCGGTCGGATCCGTCGTGTGAGGATATAGATGAATATGTTAAAGCATGAATTGTAGATGATGGAGGTATCTTTTGTACCACTTTGTCCACTTGTCACTAGTAAGAGCATTGCTGATGTATATCAAGAAGGATACACACTTTCTAGGGATGGAAGGCAACAACAAATACTTTGAACGAAGTCAATGTGTACGAGGAACCCATGGTGAAATTGTAGATCACAGATATTTTTAGTGAAAGATGTATATTGCGGAACGATAAGCAGATGGGTTCGCAAGTGTCGGCCCTGCAGCGGCGGGCATAAATTTGGCCAAGTATGGAAAGGAGAAAATCACTGATGTTGTTTCATTGCAACATGTATATGACAAAACATGGGACATAGGTGTTGGGTACCGTGAACCCGGGGCCTGGTGCCCAGATAACTGGGCAAGTATTGGCCAAGACAAAGTTATGATATCTATTTCAATATTTTTCATACTAGCATCTATCAATGAATAAAGTTTTCATATTTATCTGAATAGTATTCATAGTAATATATATTAATGGACTGGTTGTTTCAAATGCAAATGATCTCCCAATCTACAAGATGCTTTTCGTCTTGCAAATTTCACTGGAACCTCAAAAATTTTGACTGCAACATGTACATAGCGCAACAAGAAACATGAATTTGCATTGTGGTCTCAACGACATAAACTCCTTATCATCTATTCATCTTTTATTCATTGCAATGAGATCAACAAACGTCGGCTCTCCATAAACATCAATATCTAAATTAAATTAAATGCAATCAAAATTTGGTGTGACTTTTAAGTAATTAAAGCATAAATTGCAGATTACAGAAGTTCTTAGGCTGGAAGATGTATATGATGGAACAATGGACATAGTTGTTTAATACCAGAAACCCAAACATAATTTCCTAAGCTTTGCCAAAGATGAATTTTTTTTGTATTTATTCCAATACTACTGATATTAGTGTATATGCACGAATATTATCAAATAGAAGAAGCTGCAATATATCCAAGAAACTTCATAGGAACATTGAGTCAACAGTTCATTTGCCTTGTCATTACTCATTATTAATTCTATTCATGGAACCCGAAGAATGGGAGCAGGACGGGTCCTCCAATTTCTTTCTTTAAATACAGGGTCGCAGCCACATAAGTATGGCCTATGAAAAATTATTCTTACATGTAAAATGTAAACAAAAAAAAAGCCAGGTTTTATTTAGATTGAAGTACTGTGCAACAGAAACATAACCTTGTGTTTCATGTTTAACCACACAGGGGAAGAAGGTAGAAAATACAATTAAAAGAAATACCATAAATTGGAAAATACTGTTAAAAAATAAATCGAAATTATTCTATATTCAAATAAGGTGGGTTACAAAATACAACCGAGGCTATTTTCGACAATGATTGCGTTCGCCTACCATCGACCAATTTAAAATATGTACATTGATGAAGTTTCTTCATATTTTTGTACTTAATCAGTGCTGCCAAGTACATCTATCCCACTATTTTGAATATCTTCTCTCTTCCAGATATGGCCTGCTTGCAATGCCTATTTATTCAACATTCCATTCTTTGTCAAGTATTAATTTCCCTCTACTGTCAAAAAGTTGGGGTTTAATGTGCCTTGCTTGCAATGTTCTTGACCCTTGACATCCAAGACAACTTACAAATTCCATTGAGGCCAATTTCAAAGTGGAAGGAGTCGTTCTGTGTCACAATAGCTAAAGAAGCGAAAAATAATTCAAGTACGTAGTGACTAGTATTCTCCCTATATTCGATCATCTGTTTGGTTGAGAAGCCTGCCTGAGGATTTGTATGTGGAACTTCTTTGCTTTATTATAGTAAATTGGAAGGACCGTCCAACCCATATGAAAAAAGAAACTCTATTGAGGTACATAACTTCTTTGGCAAGTAGAGGTGTGACAAGTGCATCAAATGTTGCAGAATGCACCAGAACAAGTTTGGAAAGTGTATCAAATGCTGCATATGGCATCATAATATATATTTCTTCATAGACATAGAGATATGGCGTCCCACAGAAAGGTTTGGAATGTTCAAAGGTGACGCCAAATATGTAGAGTCTGCAACTACATCCAGAGGAAACCGAACAAACTTTCACAAAGAACATAGATTTCTGTCAAGTATGATGACCCACATGCAGGTCATCATACTATGAAATAAAAACTTTTGCAGTGACAATATTTCATTTTATCCACCCATATAGTTTCTTCTACCCGCCTCCGAGGTAGACAAATACTTGTGCAATCTGTACAACTCAATACAGTTGCCAAATTTGTGTTGTTGGAAGAAGCTATATACTTAAACGAAGAACTATTTTTCACCCGACCTCAAAATCCATTACAATTCCCAGCAATAAAATAAAGAAGTTCAACCATCAAATCTCCAACCAACATTTTCAATGAACCAAAGCATCGAACACAGGGAGAACACCAACCAGAACATACTTGTTCTATTTTTTTCATCCTCTCTGAGTTTCTGTTTGTATAACAGAGTTTTGTTTTTACTCAAAGCTCACGTCACATAAAACTAGGCTCTATTCTTTCATCTTCTCTTCAATCGCATCTCCAAGTTGTCTTACATGTGCATGACCAGGAACATTAGAACGAAGGCACACTAAAGAGAAACTCTTTGATCATAGAGAGAAATGGAAATAAGTATTTAAAAGCAAGGTTGGATGGTCTGTCATAGATTTTGTGTTGATTTTTTTTAATGACAGATGTTCTCGAGATTTTCACTTATTAATGTCAATCTTTTTGAATATGTATGCTCAATAGTGACTACCAGCACATATTAAAATTCCCATCTCCGAGCAGATTCTGAAATCTGACATCTAAGATATGCACAATATTAAAGAGGGACATGACATCAAGGCCTCTATGGGTGACATGTTCGTGAACTTTTCCGAAGCTTTTAAGAAAACTAAAACTGCACAAGCAAAAAATAAAATAAAAATTATTTCGCAAATTCAAAATGCAGGCAAAAAGAAATTACCAGATCCCATAATATTCGCCTGTCTATTCATTTTAATGGGAGATGTCCTCCAGTTATTAAAGCCCATCATTTCGAAATGCACAATATTAAAGAGGGAAATGACATCAAGGTCTCTAATGCCAACACATTCGTGAACTATGCTAAAGCTTTGAAGAAAACTAAAACTGCACAAGGAAAAAAAAAAAAAAAATTTCGCAAATTTAAAATGCAGGAAAAAACAAATTACCAGATCCCATAACATTTGCCTATCTATTCATTTTAATTGGAGATGCCCTCGAGCTTTCCAGTTATTAAATCCCATATTTTCGAACCTGTATGCGTGGTTCTAACTTTTCAAATCATATTTAATGTGTATTGGGAAGCGTAGAAGGTAGCGGGGATGGAGCCCTATGTAACAGATGTTACTACTATTGTTCTGTTTTTGTTCATGAGAGTATGCAAAACGTACGCAAAGAAAAGTAATTCGAGAATGATAGTTGTTTTGCAGGAGCCCTGAAATTCAAATAGTGCGCAAGCCCGATTTTCATTTTGTATATCACAGAACTGTCTATGCTATTTGTAGGACACAGAAAAACAGGGATCGAACCTAGAGCCCTCCATCCCAAGAACCCACGATACAAAAAATGCTCACTATTTTTTTTTATGTTTTTGGTCCACCAGGGTATGTAAAACTCACATAAAGTAAACTATTTCGACAATGTTAACTTTTTTGGACATGACGGCCTTCAAATTCAAATAGTCCGCAAGTCCGATTGTCAATTTCTATATCGCTGAAGTTAACTTTTTTGGACATGACAACCTTCAAATTCAAATAGTCCGCAAGCCCTATTGTCAATTTCTATATCGCCAAAGTCTCTGATTGTCAATTTTCAACCGCCTACCCCGACAACATGCAATGCAAAAACTGATTAAGTATGGGATGACGGCTCCATGCAGGCTATATATATCTACTCTATAAAATCACATATTTCCTATGTTTAATCTATGCTATCCAGGAAACCTATAATTTGATAAATTTCAATGTTTTCTGTCCAGGAGCCCTACTGTTAAAGAAAACTAATTTGGAAATGCTAATGTATACACCATAGTTTGATACAACCTATCCGTGAAGGCATGTCCATAATACTGGATAAGTATGGAACCCAACTGCGGTCAGTCGGAATGATCGCGAAACTCTCATTGCTGACCGATTGTCAATTTGTATATCGCGGAACTCTCTGATTGTCAATTTTCAACTGCCTATCCCGTCAACAGGTGATGCAAAAACTAGCTAAGTATGGGATGACGGATCTGCAGTCCAGGAAACCTATAATTTCATAATTTGCATTCTCTTCTACCCAATATTCTTTTAAAGAAAACTAATTCGGGAAAGCTATTGCATACACCAAACACGACCTGTCATAGTTCGATAGAACCTATTCGCGAAGATGCGTCCATAAAAGTGGCCAACTATGCAACCGAACGACGGTCGCTCGGAATGACCACATAAACGCGAAAAACTAGAGATAAATGCAGTTTACAACATGAAAGTAAAAGGGAGAGAACAACTATATCTCCCACACAAAAAAATCCATTGTCATAACTATAAAACCATAGTAACATAGAATCCATGTAAAAAGCATCGACAACCATGAAATATATTTTGAGGCCAACAAACTTTGATTCAAAGCGTAACAAATGCAATTTACACCGCTTGCAATTCTTTAGTCTGTTATTTTATCTTAATAGTATTCTATGCTAACTGTAGTGCAAAACAAAATGTGACCAAAGATCCAACCTTAGATGAAACATCCCAACATTTGCAAACCCTAGCCAAACAAGAACAAGAACCCAACTAAGAAGCACTAAAAGGCCCAACTACAGGTGCAGGACCGGTACCCTGCAAAGTCGAATCAAGCAACAATAAACAACATACAACGAAGAAAGAAGAAAGCAACAGCCAACCCCCTAGGAGCGCCCCATGAATGATGTTGTTCCAATCGTGATTGCATAAACCCAAATGTCCAAACTACAACAACATGAATAGGCAAGCAAGAACAATGACAACATGCAAATAAGAAATCAATGGCATGCAAAAAGAAAGAATGGACCACCAAACCAGCAACGCCGCTGGAGCATAAAAATAAAAAAAATAGAAGAAAATGTCTTGTAACAACCCTGTTAAGTAACCATTCAACACTACCAAGCCTGTTAGGTAAACATTTAAGTCTGTCAGAAATGCACTGTAAACATTTATAAAAAAAATTCAATGTGGGAGGACTCTGACATATCCCAAAAAAATTTTTTATATTTTTTTTAACAACAGTTGGAACACCACATAATTTTTTGGAAAGCCAAACTTTGGATATGCCACCATATCAAACATTGCCATAAATTTACCTAGCATAAAATGCTAAACCAAACATTCGAATTAATGCTAGCATTAATCCACCATCGACGAATGCATAACAAAATATATGATTCAAAAAAGACCATATACAATCAAATACTTTGGATATGCCAACATATATAACATTGGGAATAGTGAATCCGGCAATAATACCTCCAATCCCTTGTCCAATCATATCATGACAAATATAGTACTTTTTTTTATATAAAAATCGATGTTTTCAGTTCCCTGGTTCCAACAATAGATAATATGGAAATATTTTTGGTCAAAGGATAGACTAATATGAAGTCAACGATTTATCGATCGCTATAGTCCCTCTACGCCTACGGCATGGACTAATAATATATGTTTAATTTTAGTTGGAAACATATCACTGGAAACTAGGTATAACAATATATGCTTGTTGACTGAGTTTTTCTTTCAAAATAATATATGTTTAATTTTAGTTGGAAACATATCGCTGGAAACCCGGTATAATAATATATGCTTGTTGACTAAGTTTTTTTTTTGAGGTGGTAAAATTCAATGTGGATAATTATTATTAAATGTTAATTGAAATGATTTAGGTTCAACATTGTGAAGACACATAGCAAAATCTAAATAAAAATATAAAGAAATAAGGGTTAGGGTATAAAGAACCCGAGGGCTGGAAAGAGAAAGTGTTTTTCATCTTCAACACTTTTAGTGTCACAAAGGTGATAGACTCTTTCCTCCCACAATGTTTTGAGAATTGACTAAAATAGAGCTCATGAGAATTTGTTCTTATATGAGAATTTGCTCTTATTAAATAACAATGCTTATTTTTTTATTTACACTTTTGAAAAAAAAGAAAGATAATTTTGTAATTGACCAACAACTATGGTGCTCACGAGATTTTTTTCTTATTTTAGCAACATTTTTTTTCTTTACACTTGTAAAAAACATAGATGTTTTTCATCTTCTAAATTAGGGATGATTGGCTCCTTATAATATCTTAATTTTATTTTCCCCTCTAACTCTTTATGGAACCATATTTTCTTCTTAAATGTTGATGTAATAATATTTTTAATATTATCCTTATTTTGCAATATGATCCCTTCCTTTATTTATCAATAGTTTAGCCAAGGTTAGGCATCCTTATGTCATCCCTGTTTGAGCTAAAGGTGGTTTTGACTAGAGTTGAAGCAATTTTAGAAAGCCTCTTGTCATCCATGTTTTTTAACTTGTTCTTATACAATAGGTATATGTTCATGGCCACACTCTCAATGGGGAAAATAATTTCTTATTTGAGGATGATAGGATAGTGTGTATTTCCTTTAATTTTGAGATTATAGGTTATAAAATTATTTTGGATCTACTCTACCTTTCTCCATGACTCTTTAGTGATATTGCATCCCCAAAATTCACATCCATATAGAGTAACATGAGTAACGAGAGTCTCACAAATGAGTTTTTTCTTATCACATATGCAAACATCCTCCGATTTACAATTGTTTTCAAGCCCATAATAAGTTTTCCACCCTGTATTTATCCTTTTCCAAAATAATTTCATAAATCTTGGGTAAAATGGGGCTAATAATAATGGTCCTATAATTAAAGGGAATGTTTTATCCCCACTTTTAAAATAAGTACAATGAGGCTTGTGTCCAGTCTTTAGGGAAGCCCTGCTTAATTGCTAATTTGAAAAGTTTATGTATGTGAGGGATCAACTTGATAGCCTTCAAAGACCCTAGATTTCCCATTTGCAAGCGGTTTAACCCCAAACTCTATGTCTTTCATAGAAAAAGAATCGTCCTATTTAAGAACATTTGGAATGGTGTCCATGGTGTTATGAAATTCATAAATACTTTTAAGGTAGGAATTCCATTCCTTCAAGGGAACCATATTATTTTCTTTAGTATTACGAATTAGAATCTGCCTCCGGAACTTCTTCGAATCAACCTTAGATAGGTGTTAAAGACACTCATGCCTTATCAAGTTTTAAGGACTCATTAGAAGTATACCTAATGGTTTTCCTAACAATTTTACATCTGTTATCATACCAAGGGTTGGTTTTTCTATTATTCTTTTTACATGACACCTTGAAAGAGAACTTGTTAATGGAAGTGAAAAGGGTTGTTGTAAAAATATGATAAAGGTATTTGATGTTGTCCTTATAAGTTAGGATATTTAATTCACTATTTAAATCCTTTAAGAAAATATCAACTTTACTTTGTCGAAAATAAGGTGCGGTTGATTATTGAAATTTTCTTCAATGGGGATTTTGTGCATGAAATTTTTTAGAGTTAGAGTTAAAGGCCTATCATTGAAGTCGGGTACATGGTTGTTTAAAAGGTCAAAATTTAATATTAATATGTACCCCATGAACACAAGTCATCTAATTGGAGTTCCAACACTTTATGACACTGTTACAAATTATTAGACCTTGAAAACTACAAAACTTTACTAGCCCATTACCAAACATTTTTTAGGTTAGATTTTCAAAGTCTCTTTTTATTAATTTTTTAAATCATTATCTTTAAATTTTGAATTTTAATTATTATTATTATTATTTTATTTAGAGAGATACCAAGGTTGGCACCGAAAAGAGATATTGATTTATCTATTACTCTGATTCCTGGAGTTGCATCGGTGTCCAAGACTCCTTATAGGATGAGTACACCAGAATTGAAGGAATTAAAAATGAAACTTGAAGAATTCTTTAAGAAGTGGTATATACGCCCAAGGGTGTCTCCTTGGGGTTCCTCGATATTATTTTCCAAAAAGAAATATGGTACCTTAATATTATGTATTGACTTCATGCAATTGATCAAGGTGACTATGAAGAACAAGTATCCTTTGCCAAAGATAGATGATCTATTTGATCAGTTGTAAGATGCAAGGATATTCTCCAAGTTTGACCTCATATAAGGCTATCATCAAGTGAGAATCAAAGAATAAGATATTAACAAGAATTATTTTAGAATGAGATATGACCATTATGAGTTTACAATGACACATTTTGGGTTATCAAGTGCACCAACTGGCTTTATTTGTTTTATGAATGGTGTTTTCATAAATTACTTGGATAATTTTGTCATTCTCTTTCTGGATGACATTCTTATATACTTGAAATCTAAAGAAGATCATGTGAAACACTTAAGGATGGTGCTACAAGTGTTGAGGCAACATCATATGTATAAAAAATTGAGCAAGTGTTCATTCTATCAAAGGAAGATACATTATTTGGGCCATATCATTTTAGAGAAAGGGATAGTTATAGATCCTGAAAAGATAAGAGTCATCGAGGGGTGTCCAGTACCAAAGAATGTATCATAGGTAAGATCTTTCATGGGACTATTTGGATACTATAGAAGATTCATTGAAGGTTTATCTAGGATTTCTCACCCAATCAGTTCCTTTCAAAAGAAGGGTATAATATTTGAATGGACTATTGGATGTGAAAGAAGTTTTCAACACTTGAAATACTTATTGACAAGTGCACCTATCTTAAAGGTTGTTGATCCTGATAAAAAATGTGTTGTGTGCCCTGATGCATGCAAACACGAACATGGTGGATTCCTTAGTCAAAATGGGAATGTGATATGCTATGAATCAAGAAAATTAAAGGATCATGAGAGGCATTACAACTAATGATTCAAAATTGACAACTATAGTGCATGCATTGAATATGTGGAGGAACTACCTTATGGGAAGAAGATTTGAATTGAGGAAAGAGCATAGTGGTCTAAAGTATTTGTTTGGCCAACAAACTCTGAATGCTAGGGAAATCATATGGATGGAATTTATTAGTGAATACGACTTTGATATAAAGCATATTAAATGCAAAGAGAAAAAGGTGGTTAATGCACTCAATAGAAGGGTGCATGAGATACATGATACATCCATTAGCATGTACAAATCATACTCGAAAGACAAAATTTTAGAGGCTACAAAATTAGATCAATAGTACATGGAAATAAAGGAAAATTTACAGTAAGGTATTTAGAAATAGGAAACTAAAGACTATGAGCTGAGAGAAGATGGAACCCTCTTGTATAAAGGAAAAACTTACGTAGCTACTTCTCAAGAGCTAAGAAATATGATATTAAGAGAGATGCATAATGTGCCTTATGTTGGGCACCTTAGCTACCAAAAAACAATTGTAGTTGTCCAAAGCTAGTATTATTGGACATGTATGAAGAAAGAAGTGGTTGATTATATAGCCAAATGTATTGAATGTTAGAAGGTCAAGGTTGAGCATAAACATCCTGATGGTTTGCTACAATCGTTGCCTATTCCTGAGTGGAAATGGGAAGTGGTGGCAATCGACTTCATCACCAAGATACCTAGAACAATGAAGCAACTTGAATCCATCATGGTGGTGGTGGACAATATCACCAAATATGCTCATTTTATTCCAGTAAATATGAATCACAAGGAAACTAATATTGCAGAAAATATATGAGAGAAATTGTTAGGCTTCATGGTGCACCTAAGGCAATAGTTTCAGATAGAGGTCCCAAATTTACATAAATTTTTTGGAAAAGATTATTTAAAGGATTTGAGACCCATATGATTTTTAGCACAACATATCACCCAAAATATGATGGAAAAACAGAGAGAATCAATTAAGTGATTGAAAATATGCTAAGAATGTATGTGATGGATAAACCATCAAAATGGGAAGAATATTTACACTTAGTCGAGTTTTCCTATAATAATGGGTATCAATGATCTAGGTGGATATCAATGGCCACTCACCTATTCCAACTGGCTCAAAACAATTTTCTGGTAACTTACTATTTTTAACAATTTTTCAGTTCCTAAACTTCTAGGGCCATTTTGAAGGCCTAAATGATTTTTTTTGGGGATCGAGCACATAAAAAATAACCGAAGGCTTTGATTGAGCCCCCAAAATGAATATCCTCGATAATACCTTTCCAACAAGATATCATGCGCCCAAAAAAAATATCGTATGCTAAAGTTATGCCCCCGGGAAGTTGATACACCAAACTACCCAAAACACGGTCCACAAAATTGTTGGCTTTTCATCTTCCGGGGTTAGGGTTTTGGATTTTCTTTATAATAAAAAGGTTCATTTGATCCTCATTGTAACATTCATATTATTTTGAATGCGAGTAGACATCACATCTCTTCTAAGAGATAAGTTTCCACCATTCTTGTGAGTCTTTCATTCTGCATTTCTACAGTTTTGTACATTTCGCTCATTAATAGAAATTGTGTATTACTGTATATCTATGCCTCTTGTTATATTTTTGATATATCTCTATTATATTATTGTTTCTCTTGCAATATCTTTGTATATTTATGTTTTATATCTCCTCTCTCATTTCATACCGAAAATAATTCGAATCAGTGGTATCAAAGCAGGCTGTTATTGATCATTTTTTAGTGCATATCCCCGACGAGGTTCGAGTATAGAAAGTTTGGTATCGATCTTGTCTCTCTTGAGGAAAATATCTCTTGCATGCCCATGAAACCCTCCATGGTGGAAGAAAATAAAAATGATGGAGCATAAGATTCTATCAATCTATTACTTAAGCAAGCTCTCACACGACAGAGGGAAAAAATGATGGAGAATTTTTCCCACATCCTTCAATGTATGCCAATAGAAGTAGGTGCATATTCATCAAGTGACCACTTTGGAATCACCTCAATTTCAAGGTACAGGTTAATTTTTATATTCCCATATTTGAAAACCAGATAGATGTGGATGCCCTAGACAAATGGTTAAAGCTGCTAGAAGGTTATTTCTCTGTTCACAATTTTTTCGACAAGGAAAAGATCACCTTCACACTCCTTAAGGATATCCCCCATGTCAAACATTGGTGGGAAACTTACTAGGAGAAAATTTCCATAGAGGATTATGGAATATATGGGGCTGAGGAGTTTTTGTGGATGCGTTCAAGGAACAATATTACCTTGTTGGAAAGTATGAAGACCAATACATGAGATGGACCACATTGCATCAAGAGAGGGGCCAAGTAGTTCCAGAGTTCACCGATACCTTCCATACCTTGCGCACCAAGATGAGTATCAAATAATTTGAGATAAATTTGGTTCTGAAATACCATGGGGTTCTACACAGATACATCCAAACTGAAATGGATTGTCTGGACATCTCATCATTGGTTGTTGCTTATCGATATGCTGTTAAAATCGAGCAAAAATTTAAGCACCAAAACAAACGAGAGTTTAGGTCTGCAAATCTGCAACAACCAAATAATGATAAATACATTCCTAACAAACATCCTCCCAAAAACCCTTCCAATCCATAGAAGGGTAACATAAAGACAAAGAAGGACACTGGAAAATGGTGTGATTTCGACAAAATCCCTTGGAAAAACACTAATGAATGTCACTCAAAAAATTCATTGGTGGTTAAGATCAAAGACAAGTAGCTGAACCTTGATTCAGAATCTGATTAAGAAAATACTAGTAGAAGACAGTTCATCAACACAGACCCCACTGCTACTGTCGCGACCACAACAATTCAATGAGAAGAATCAATAGATCTTGAAGAAGGTGAGATTCTTTTTCATTCACATATGTGGGTGAAGGGGACCCGACTTTTGATATCCCCAAATTGTTATAAAATAAATTCCAAGTTGAATTAGAAATAAATTTCCATTTATGGAAATTTGAATTTAGAAATAAATTTCCATTTATGGAAACTCTGAATTTAGAGTTGTGGAATATGTAATTATTATTTTTATGACTATTGGGAAAAGGTTTGACTTTCCCAACTGTCCTCTTTTAATGGAAACATGTATGAGACAAACTTTTTAATAAATTAAATGATGGAAGACAAATGGAACAACCAACTTAAAAATAGTTGATTATGACTCCATCAGTGGGGAACAAGTTTGAGTTAACTCAGAGCTTATTTTTACAAGTGCAAGAACTTGAATTATGTCACTAGCAACCCCTAAAAATCAGGGATTTGTAAAGTTATGAATTTCCCCAAGGAGGGAAAGGAATGGAAACTCCTAGGAACAAGGTAAATACAACATATGTGGGAAGCACGATGGTGATTAGTATGTTGGGGATTGAGAACTGTTTTTGTTGTTATGAACACATCTAATGTGAGTAAAAACATTTCTAAACTGTTGAAAGTAATAGTGGCTAAGGAGTGTGAATGAGTTTACCTTTATGGATTCATGGTTAGGCTAGGGGGTGATCAGGACAAGTGATCGTGGTTGTTTTGTTTCTATGGTTGAGTGGAATGTGTGACACAGAACTATCGGCCCTATGGCCGATATCTGCTCACAGGATCATTCTTTATCTTCCTCAAACTGAATCGACTCTTTTGATTCCCTGCTAGAATCACAACTTATCAATCCACAGGTCCTTCGGGAACTCCCCCTGTGCGAACAGCACTAGGAGCGAGCTCCTATCTCCCCAAGTGATCACAGCGCTATGACCAAGGGTCAAACCCAAAGTCTCTTGTCACAACTCGCAACTTGCAAGTTCATGAGTCGTGACTCCTGACTCTTCCTTCTCAATCCCGCGATACCTGAGATCATGAAATGGGTGTAGCTCTTCTTTTGTCAGTGCCTTCTGCGCATGACCACCGGCTAAGATTAACGCTAGCTCCTCTTGCTACTTGCTACTTTGCAAGTTGTGGCATCCGACCTTGGCACCTTCCTTTCACAAAACCCCGAGAAGCGATGTTGACTTTTCTCCTCGTGTTCTCACCACTCGCAACTTCGCAAGTTTCAATGTCAAGCTCTCGTGCTCTTATCTCGCGAATCCCTGAGACACAAGAAGTCAATGGATTATTGACTCCTTCCTCTAGGCAATGCGTGTTCACCTGCCATTCATGTGGGCCCCACCTTGTGGTTTTGCCACATGTCCCTCATGCCCAGCTTCGACACTTCGCGACTTCGCTTCCCGAAGCGCTACCTCCTTTGCATCTTGACACCCAAAGTGCTGAGATCTCAAACTCCTCGCTACTCCTTATCACAACTTGTGACTTCAGGATTTTCGGGACAGAAGTCTCGACTTCCTATCCGTCGATATGCCGAAATGTCAAAATTCCAACATGTCGTCAACGTGGTTCCCACAACGGAACTTCCCGCCCTTTTTTTGGAGTTTCGGACTTCGCGACTTCATGAATCCTGATGCTAATATTTTGGTTCTCCAACCCACGAAACCACAAAATGAGATTATGTGAGTGATCCAACAACCCCTGTTGGCTCAGATCCTACGGCTATCCTAGCTGCTCGCAATTTCGCCACTCATGACTTGGAGCATCAAATCTTTAGGCTCTCACCTTGCGAACCTCTGAGTTCGCGAGATCCATTGATCTCTGCCACCTTTCCTCCTCTGATGGACAGCTGTGATTCTCTTGTGACTTCGCCACTCATGAAGTTGAAGGATTTCTCTTTCTGACCTCTGGTGTTCGAATCCTTGATACGGGTGATCTCGCGACATGTGTCCACTCTCAGATGAACGGCTCAGATTTCCTCGGGACTTCGCTACTCGCGAAGTCAATATGCTCACCCCTGTGAGTCTCGGTGCCTGAATCTCCGAAATGGATGATTCTATGACACGCATCCTCCCGCAAACAGATGGCTCAGATCTATTTTTCCTTGTCGCGATTTCTAAGGTTGAGTGCCCGGACTCTCGTCCTCTGGACTCCCGAATCCCGAACACCGATATCCCGATCACCAACCCTTTTGGGACTTTCAACTCTACTTGTGAGGGTTTAAACCTCGTGAAACTCTCGACAGATCTAACGGTTGTTGGGTTCTTCGCTCAAGATTTGATGGTTTAGATCATTTCTCCTGTGCTTTCCTACGCTTCCTCCTGGACATGAATCCACGGTCCAGATTCTCTTGGCTGATCCGACGGTAGTTGTTTCTCCTCCCGAGATTTGGCGCTTTCTTCCCAGACTTGGAAGAATTTAAAATTTTCAAAGGCCTCGACCTTTGTTCATCTTCCCTACAAGATATTCACCTTTGAATCCTCGCCTGCGTGGATATGAACAATGTCCCTCCTGATCTTTGCTCCTTTCAAATCCTCGAAGGATTCTGACTTATGTGCTCCTGCAGAGCCTTCGCACGCAAAATTCTATCTCTTCTGAGCATTTCAAATACTCAGACCTCTAAGGGATTTTATCCTTCTCCTTTCTCCTGCAGATGGAGAATTTGGATGCCCTCCTGGCTATCCTTCACTTGAGCAAATTATTGTTGCGTACTTAGGGTGTTTGGCAAGCCTGCGAAGATCCTTCCCTGAATTCTTCTTCTATCTTTGAACTCAAAGAGTTCCTCCTGTGCGCTCTGGAACTTACTCAATTCCCTCCTGGCAGAGTATCAAGAATCCTTAGTGATTCTTGCTTCTTACGAACTCACAACAAAGTTCTTTCTCTATGCACTCCTTGCACTAGCTCAATGCCCACCTAGTAGAGATTCACAGAACTCCTAAGAGATTATTTCTACAACTGTGTTTCTCCACAGTCTTGCGTCCTGAGGTGTTCAACAACCTCAAAGGTCTTCCTTCGAGTTAATGGCTTCAGCTTTTGTGCCCACCTGGCATGCCTTTGTCTAAATCTGCAGAGTTCAAAAGTGATTCAATGCACTGGCTATCAAAACCCACAACGTTCTGTCACACCTTCCTGGTGTGAAGCCACAAAGACCTCTCAAGCATGAAAATCAAACAACACCTGCAAATGCATACATCTACAGCATAAACACGAACACTCATAGACATTCACACAACACATAAATACATGCAGGAAAAACTGTTTTT
Organism: Picea engelmannii; assembly: GCA_009831015.1. Taxonomy (NCBI): domain Eukaryota; kingdom Viridiplantae; phylum Streptophyta; class Pinopsida; order Pinales; family Pinaceae; genus Picea; species Picea engelmannii. Next base: position 1,370,928 of record ML776936.1, on the reverse strand, counting down.
TTGTATTAATAAAATGCCTGTTTACAAGGGTGTTCTGAGCGCGGACTTTAACAGAGTCTCGAATTTTTCTCTTCTACTCTCTACTCGCAGATTCTACCTTACACACTGAGATAAAGTTACAAATGAAAGATATTTTACATGAGGGGGCTCTTCGAGCTCTTCCCTCCAATGTACCTACCCTATTCAATAGTATTGAATGGGTTGTCTAGTCCAAAATCAGATCTAGATCTCAGGCTTACAAACATTAAAGGTCTACTTAATCCTACACATGTGCAAAGCACGGCTTCATGACTCACCAGCCTAAGACATTAAATTACATTCAAATTCAAAATTGAAGACGAGGGCTGCACCTCTCTTCAGCCTTGAATGCATGCACTGACATGGCTGGCTAGCTGGCTGGCTGATGTGGAGAGATGCTCCTGCATCAACGTGGTTGTTCCAATTGTTTCCCAGCATAAATATTCATATATGTATCTAAACTATGTACTTTTATGGTT
>ML776936.1:1333145-1370339 GCA_009831015.1 Picea engelmannii | reverse complement strand
AAGTGGACTATGTAGCCGTGTTAGATACATGGCTTGCCACTGTGTAAGAGTATCTGTAGTGACGTTTTCTGAAGCGTTATAGTTTAGTATATATATATATATATATATATATATATATATATATATAACTGTGCATATGTTTCTATTGTCCATGACAGACTTATTTCTTTGATTCTTGTTCAATTACTGTACAAAATCAAATACTTCAAAAAGAAACAAGTATAAATAGACTGTATGGAAATTTTCTACTATTATGTTGAGAGTAGGTGGAAAAGAATTAAAGTCCCAATTACATTCTTTATTTTATCTACTAACACAGAAAGATAACTGATACAGAAGATCTAAAAATGTTGGAAAAAATTACATTTATTACAGTCATTAGGTTGCTGAACAAATAATACAGATGGGGGTTCCATAGAAGCAAGAACTCCATAACTAGTTTTGAACAGAGTTTTAAAAGAGCCTACATAGAAACTATCTGTAACTTAAGTGAATGCGCGCATGGACTGGTGAAGGATGAACATGGAACTCGAATACCTTTTGGTGGAAAGAAGTTTCTTTCACCAAGAGTACTTTATTTCCAACCCTCAAGAGAAGTAATGCAAAGGTGTAAGTAACTTTACTAGTATTCAAGTCATTAAATAATGAGAAAAACAAAATAAGTCAAGGACACAACTTATCTTGGATCCTAATGAATATTGGATTATCTTCATTTTCATTTGCTAAGTAGTTGATCCACGATTCAAGAGGAGGAGGAGGGGGTTCATAAACATCTTATGGGTTCCCTCGCAAAGAAAAAGGGACCCATCATTAATTTATATCCATGGATAGAATTTCACTTGTGAAATTAAAGAAAGAAGAAAAGACATTTAAATAAAGTTTTGTTGCTTCATCATTCTTGTACATGTCCTCTAAAATATTTAGAATATAAAAATATAGAGAATAGTTATAAACATTAAAGTACAGATTTTAATCAGAGAAAAAACTTGAAAAATAATAGTTAACAAAGAGGTAGGGACAACAAGAAAAAATGATACTAGTTTATCATCGAAATAGTCCTTTTACATAGTAATCATAAAAAGAATTACCTAACAGTATTTACCAAAACCCTGTATAGAGGACCAAAAGAACGAAAGTAATTTATTGTGACAAGGTTAAAAATCAAAACAGAGCTACCAATTGTTCCAGTATCACATAGATGTAGTTATGACAAGGATAATGATCACAGTAAAGAAATTATTAAATTAATAAGTATTTACAGAGGCACACATGATGCGATCTGGATATATATTTGGGTAATGATCCCAGTAAGGAAATTGTTAAATCAAGAAGTATTTACATAGACGCAAGGATATGATCGGAGTACATAATTGTAGTAATAACTTAATGTAAATGTGTTGAACCTACACATAATAGATCTAGCTAGAAAATACCACACATTTAGAGAGATAAATTGAGAAAGAAGAAGCAAGAGAGAAAGAATGGAAAGAATTCTCATTAACTGTATTCCACAATCAAAGAGTGAATAATTTACAATATATATAGGATAAATGAGTAACTAATGAGCCATAGTGGTGTTCTATATTGATTTGGACACACACCAATAGTTACAAGAGTAAATTTCCACCTAGTCTAGTCTCTCAGGCAGTTATGGGAGTGAACTGCCACCTAGCTGAGTTAACTAGTCAACTAGTCTTTAGTTAACTGACTGAACAAAGAGTAGTGAGTTGGTAATGATCCCAATGTTGCATGGTGACAAAAAATAAACTCATCTAGTCAAACTGAAGTGTCAACTAAAAGAGAATGTTCTCCAGGTGGAATATTCTCTCCTAAAATATAAGAGTCTGGATAATGACTAATTATGAATAATAAACAAGGGATAACCTTAGGAAAAATAAATCCTAGGTGTGTGTGAAGTAACTCCAACACTTAATGAGTTTGTTAAGGTTTATTAATGCAAAAACATTTTTTCCAAATCCCTATGAAAACATTGTATCATTCATACAACTGAAGATATTGCGAATAAGGGTGAATCTAGGACACAACAAATAATCAGTAACCATTAACAGAGATAGAGATTTATGATTTCACTCAACAGGTTCTGGATTTAAGGAATCTAATAACCAATGAATACATACAGAGAAATGATGGTTTCCTTTAAAGTAAAATTAATGGTTTTTTCAACCTTGCTATACAAATAGATAGAGACTTCGAATACGAATTAACCATACAAAGAATAAACTATCCATACTGTAATGAATTTATTAAATACAAGAAGCTTCGTGGGATACATCCAAGTACTCAAATGGAATGAATTAACACTTTAGATGCATTCAATATCGACCTTCACTGGGGGTTTTGTATTTACAATGTCTCAAGGATGATGATTATATTGCACACAAATTTCCAGACAAATGGCCACGGGGTGTAACGATCATTGTTCAAACCTAAAACCAAAACAATTAACAAGAAACAAAAAGGGTTTAGTTTATGGAAGCATTTTATAGTGAAACTCGACCTCGGGATTGACTAGGGAGAAAATCCAGAAGGATACAGTCTTGAGGACTTATATTCAACATAGAAGAAAACACAGTAACCCTATCTCTTACATCAAACCCAATTGATAAAAACTTAAAATATTATGCACAACAGACAAGTGAATCCTTATCACAATGGAACTTGGAACACAACCTATATAGAGGTGCAACAATATGTGGGTCCAACCTTCAAACTGAAGAAAATCACAAGAAATGCGACATAAAACCCCTAATAATGTATTTACACATAAGGAATCATTACATCAGAGAATACATTGCACAAAGAATGTATGGCACTAGAAACCCTATACAAATTTTTACAGAGAATGCGGTTACTTACCCGTGCTTATGGAGAATCATTTTTAGCACGTTGTTGCCACCATTTTTTTTCTTCACTAAGGCCAAGCACTATCAAGAATTGTTGGATGTGGGGAATAACATAGTGAAGAGGAAAAAATGTGAATGATATCAGAGAGACGACTACGAGAAGTTAAATTATACCTTGAGCCCCTTGTTAGTAGGTAAGAGTGACTGGTACGCTACCCCACACAATGTCATGTGATTCTGACTAAGTGGAGAGCCCGTATTGGGTGAGTTCCTATAGTGTCAAGACATAAAGTATTGGTGATCCAGAATCGTATCCAAGAGCTTGATGGGGCTCAGAAAGGCCTAAAATTCAAATTTATTAGAATGGATTCAAAAAGAATGTGTGCGTAGGCCTCGTTGATATGAACCCAACACAACTTTAACGAGCTCAGACAAACGTCGTATGCTCATGTTATGGTGATTTGTTCATTTTTCCAAACAGGTAAAAAAAAAGATGATTGTATAGTCCGTACAATGCCACATGGCAGCTGACTGTATAGATCATATGGAAATATAACTGATGTGGTAGGCACAGTTGGAAGGATGACTAGGCATAGAAATGTTGACGTGGATAGGACAGGTGGACCAACCAAGAGGTGACACGTGTCACCACTACAAGGGTGACACGTGGCACACCCATACAACTGACGTGGCACATCCATACGAAGACACGTGGCATGCCCGTACAGAGACATGTGGTAGGGTACGGAGCTGACATGACAATAGGTGGCAGAGATAATCCAATCGACGCTTGACACATGGAATTGGAGATGAAAAATGGGGTGATGCCACGTGGGATACCATGTGGCAACTAGGCATTGGTTAATAGTTGCTGCAAAATTTGGGTTCACTGGGTTCGAACCCGTGACTGGTTGGGGCACCAAAATTTTCGCGTAGGTCAGGCTACTAGCCCACCTACCATGTGTTTCTTAACACCTTATGGGATAATATTTATTTGAGTGTGAAGTTGTGTTATTTCTAGGTGGAAAAGGGTTGGGGCCTAGCCCCAACCCTCGTCGTAACCATACCACGAGACCACAACATGTGACCTGGTCCTTGTTCATTTGTGCGTGGTTAAATTTCCATCCCATAGTTCAAATGTGTGGAGTATAGCGAGGGGTTTCGAGATTTCCATAGAACCGTTTCCATACGACCACAATGTTGGAGGGATTTGATATGGAGTAGCCATGGATCTTGGTCCTGTGAAGGCACTCAACATATGACCTGTAGTTTTGTTGGTTGGTGCATATTGTAAGGGATAGATCCCGAATCTATGGGATGCTCCATACGAGTTGGGTGCAAGTGGGTGGAATAGAAGTGTTAGAGCCCAAGTTCTATTGTGAATCACCATGCTTTCGAGAGTTGCGAAGGAGGGGCCAAAGTGCAACCCCTAGGGGGTTGGCGCTTAGCCATATGACCTCATATGACCATGCAAAGGGGGATGGCTCTTGGCCAAATGACCTCATATATACGTGCAAAGGCGGCGCACGCCCAAGACATAGGGGCTTAGCTCAATTTTAGTTATAAAATGAGTTTTAAACTATGTTATAGTGATTTTGTTGATTTTATTCAGCATATTTGGAGATTTTTGGCCATTATTGGGAGATATTGGCCCCTTTTTAAGGCCAGATCTTGGGGGGAATTTGGGAGATGGTTACCAAATTCAGCCCTATATAAACCAGGCCTTCTTGAGGCCATGGGAGGAGGTTCAAAACATGTTTATGCTGTTAGATTGTTGAGCCAAAGCCATTGTCATGCAGGGAAGCTATTGAGGAGCACACTTTTGTGGGCCATTTATGGGAGCCTCGTTCATCCAATTTGGGTGTCTTCATTTTTTATGGGTTCATGAGACTTGGTAGAACACGCCAACTCATTTTTCTAACCTTTTGGTACTATCATGATGTCCTTGTAAAGCTTCAAACATAAATAAGCAAAGCCCACTGAGACAAGGCCCAGAGACGTAGGCAAGATTGACAAACTATATTATCACATTGGTGTTATGGTTTGTTGTTGTTTATGCTTCATTTCATATCTGCATATGTGTATATGGTTGTCACATTTCTTCTATAATTCTTCCTCTTTATTTAAGCTTCATAATTGGTTAATCAACACATGCATAATAACTCAACCATAGTTGTGTTAAAGATCTTTTCAGATCAAGTGGTATCAGAGCTATTTGGCATTTGGAATTTGATTTTTGCATGTTAACCAGAGAAGAGTTCATCTCAAGGGAGAAAATGGCATCTATAGGAAGAATTTCTCAAGATGAGAAGGAATTTAGTGTTTTCGATGGCCAAGATGGTGAAAGTGTTGTATGAAAACTACTTAGAATGAAAGAGATCAATTCAAGAGAAAGCTTCAAAGAACAACAAAGTCAAAGAAGGATTGAAGGAAGTGACTTATGCATATGTTTCAGAAAACAACTCTGAGGTATGCAGTGAAGGTCATTCATCAAATTCTCCTTATTCCCGTCAAGATGGTTTTGGTGCATTTGAAGGAAAGGGCCTTGGAATTGCGGGCCAAGGTATTGTTAATCCCATTGAGGTTGTGGAAAGGCCTCAATATTTAGGATTGGGATATGGAAAAGTGGAGATTGGAGCATCCTCCAAGATGGGTTCCAAAACTTCAGAATCAAGTAATGCTTCACATGGCCAGCTTAAGTCATTGCAGGAACACTTCACGAAAGGTAATGGTGCATCACTTCGGGATTATGGTAGTGAATGCAAGTCATATCCAAAGAAAATTGAAGATCAACGTGGAAGGTATAATGGTCATGTTTTTACCAATTCTCCTTTTTATTATAAAAAATATAATCATGTAATCTGAAACTTGTGGAATATATATCCATGTACGTTTTTTCATTCACCCAAAAATTGTGTTTCCAAGTGTTGGAAGAGACAAACTATTTATAGGAAATCTATGTCATCCAGAAAGGAAACAAAACATAAAGAATCAACTCCACAATGGAAGAAACAAAAGGATAAATAGGTTTGGATGCCAAAAACTTAGTGCACTTATTGCAATAGGAGTGGACATCAAAATGCTAGTTGTTGGAAGCTTAATCTAGAGCTTCGTCCAAGGAAGGAAAAAAAATTGCACATGTACTCATGAAGGAAGAAGGATTACCCGCGAATCAAGAGGAACACCATGAAGGAAAAAAACCAACCACTTGGTTTTGCCAGAAGTGGATGTCACAACTTCATTGTATTTTTCTTCCATTAATGTAATCACACATGTTGAAATGATGATCTATTATAACATCATTTTTGTACAATATCGTGTTTTTTTTTCGTCCTTATGAGTATGTAATCGGTCAAAGTCCATTTTTGTAACCTTTTGGGGACCAAAAGGTCCTTAGTGTGGAGGTGTGATCCAAAATCAGATCCAGGAGCTTGATGGGGCTCATAAAGGCCTAAACATAAAAGTTATCAGAATGGCTTCAAAACGGAAGTGTGCGTAGGCCTCATCGATACGAACCTAATGCAAATTGAATGGGTTCAAACATATGTCATATGCTCAAGTTATGGAGAACTGTTCGTTTTTCCAAACAAGCAAAAAAAGGTTGACTCTACAGTCCATATAGTGCCATGTGGCATCTGACTATACAGGCCATACAACTAACGTGGTAGGCATAGTTGGCAAGATGACTGGGCGTACAAATACTGATGTGGACATGACATGTGGACCAACCATGAGGTGACACATGCCACCACTGCAAGGGTTACATGTGGCACACCTGTACAACTGACGTGGCATGTCCGTACAGTGACATGTGGCACGTTTGTACAGTGAAACGTGGCAGGGTATAGAGATGACAGGGAAGACATGTGGCAGAGCTAGTCCAATCGACACTTGAAATGTAGCATCAAAGATGAAAAATGGGGTGGTGCCACGTGGCACCTAGGCATTGGTTAATAGTTGTTGCAAAATTTGGGTTCATCGGGTTTGACCCCATGACTGGTTGGGGCACCAAAGGTTTCGCGTAGTCCAGGCTACCAGCCCACCTACCAGATGTTTCTTACAACCTTATGGAATAATATTTATTTGAGTGTGAAGTTGTGTTATTTCTAGGTGGAAAAGGGTTGGGGCCTAGCCCTAGACCTCGACATAACCATACCACGAGACCACAACATGTGACCTGGTCCTTGTTCATTTGCATGTGATTAACTTCTATCCCATGGTTCAAATGTGTGGAGTATATCCAAGGGTTTCAGGACTTCCATAGAACTATTTCCATACGACCATGGTGTTGGCGGGATTTGATATGGAGTAGCCATGGATCTCGGTCCTGTGAAGGCACTCAGCATATGACCCAGAGTTTCGTTGGTTGGCACGTATTGTAAGGGATAGCTCCCGATTACATGGGATGATCCATATGACTCAGGTGCAAGTGGGTGGCACAAAAGTGTTAGAGCCCAGGTCCTATTGTGAAGCGCCATGCATCCGAGAGTTGCACAGGAGGGGCTAGCACAGAGCCCCTAGTGGGTTGGCGCTTCGCCATATGACCTCATATCACTGTGAAAAGGAGATGCACACCCAAGACAGAGGGGATTCACCCAATTTTAGTTATAAAATGGGTTTTAAACTATGTTATAGTGATTTTGTTGATTTTATTCAGCATATTTGGAGATTTTTGGCCATTATTGGGAGATATTGGGCCCTTTTTGAGGCCAGATATTGGGGGGAAGTTGGGAGATGGTTACCAACTTCAGCCCTATATAAACCAGTCCTTCTTGAGGCCATTGGAAGAGGTTCAAAATAGGTTTATGCTACCGGATTGTTGAGCCAAATCCATTATCATGCAGGGAAGCTATTGCGGAGCGCACCTTTGCGGGCCATTTTTGGGAGCCTCGTTTATCCAATTTGGGTGCCATCAGTTTTGATGGGTTCATGAGACCTAGTGTAACACGAAAAGATCATTTTTGTAACCTTTTGGAACTATCACAATGTACTTGTAAATATTTAAACATAAATAAGAAAATCCCACTGAGACAAGGCCCGAAGAAGTAGGCGAGATTGTCGAATTCCGTTATCACATTGGTGTTATGGTTTGCTTATGTTTATGCTTCATTTCAGATCTGCATATGTGTATATGGCTATCAGATTTCTTCTATAATTCTTCCTTTTTCTTTAAGCTTCTGTTGGCAGCAATAATATAATTTCTATTGTTTGTAAGCTGCCTACACAAGGTCTGTAACTTTTCATTACTCATCATGAACATTCTCACTAAATGACACTTGTCACTTGTTGCTTTTTACATATCTTATTTTCGATTTTTGTTTTCATGACTGTAAGCATGAAAAGTCACGGCTGAAATTGACATTCTATTTTGATTTGTGATTAAAGGAAGACTTCTCATGTGGTTTATTACATAATTGTCATATTTTTTCTATGAATATGTTGTCCTCCTTGTTTATGACCTTTTTGGTTCTAAGTATGCCTTGGTTGCATAAGCGCAAGAACTCCATTCATTAATATTCGATTTTTTATATTGATATTGATGGATTTTTTATTCATGAAACTTTGAATTATTCAATTTTTATTCCATGCACTTACCTTTGAAATTAATCTATTAATGTGTGTACTATGGTTGTCAAAGTGCTCTCATCCTAATACGTACCCAATGCCAAGGTGGCATACGAAGTACAACATGCCATTACACCCGAGTATGGTCTCGGGCTTCATGATTTTTCTCCCACGCATGGTGATTAATGCCTCTGCCCACCGTTTGAATTGTCATAGCATCGTTTTGATAAGGCTCGGGGTCATGGCTCTGTGGCTTTTTATCAAACCCTACCTGTGAGTTCTGTGCTAATTCCCTTCCATTCGCCATGGCTCTAGTGGTAAGGATCGCGCTGAATGGCATCCAAACCTTGCCATCATATGATAACGCCAGGGACAATTTAGAAAGGAACGATTGGCATTTGTTCATCGAAAAATTTAAGGGTTTCAATCTGCGAGTTGCCCAAGAGTTTGCCTTGACCTTCAATGGTTGTAGGGAAAAGATAGGTGACATGCAGTTAGAAGTAACATAAGAATTCTTAAGCCAAGCCACGAGTTTGCCAACTTTCGGGAAAAAATGGTTCAAGAATGAAAAAGTTGAAGAGGTCCCCTGGACTTTGATGTTCACCTCACGAAAAATTACTAGTTGCAATCGGGGTATGCCAGTCTCATCCTTAAAACCTAGGTGGCATGATCTACTTGGTATTGTGAATCAATTCATTACATGTGAAGGAATATTCGGATTAGTTTTCCTGTATCATCTGCACTTGCTTATGAGTTTCATTGTCTTCCCGTTGAATATGCCCTACTTCCTACTTAGAAGTCTGTATAAGATGGGTAAACGGTTTAGGAAACATAGGTTAGATGCAAGTTTATTCCACCATGGGCTTATCAAAATTATCCTTGTACACCAGTTATAGTCCCAAAATGACTATTGGGATTAATTTATCATACGAAATGGTTTCAGAAACCATGAATTGGGACAGGTTGATAAGTCGGTTATTGTGGAAACCCTTGTGAAACCTACCACCTCTTCCCCACCACTCCAGGCCTATGATCTTTCCCCTAACAATGAACTCCCTAGCTACCCTAATGTTATCCAACAGGACAATCGACCGGTTTCAGACCCAACGAATTGCACTAAAACTGTTATAAAACCTATAGGGAATAAGCACAAGGGCAGTGTCGATGTTAATTTCAAGAATAAAAGGGCTAGTCGTTTGATTTCACGAAGTGTTCGAAATAAAATCAAACCCTGTGCAGACACAAACAACACGATTGAAGTAAGTGAAGACTCAGATTCAAAAATTGAGAAATTTTTGGCTGAAGAAGATGCCGTGTCATACGGGCTCTATCCTGACACACCCTATGACTATGTAAACAACCTGCCTCCATGTCTAAAGGATAACCGAGAATTCTCGGGCATTCAACTCTGTGATAAAAATACATTTCGTGTGGACGATTCTCCAACCCTTAATGTTGTAAGTGCAAATACACAGACCCTACAGCCATAGTGTGATGAGTGTCGATCTTGGATCGACAGGTACTATATTGATGTGCCTTTGTTGCAGTCCCGACTTAAGTCTTTAAGAGACCAAGTCGACAGGTTGACAAATGAAAACAATAGACTCGAGTCTATTATCCAAGGGAAGGAGAAACAATTGAAAACTACAGGTCGTGTTATTTTCAAGAATGTAGAGGCAGCAACAGCTATCGTAAACTCCAAGATTGCTTGATATGTTTTAATTCCATGACTTGAGGTATGATCTTTTTATATTTTAGCATGATTTTGTCACTCTCAAGTTAGGATATACGATTTGATTGAGTAGATTATCTTTCTTATAAAGATTATTTTGTTTTGTTTATTGAATAAAATATGATTGTAGTTTCTATTATAACTAGCTACAGAATCTTAAGATTCTGTAGCCAGTTAGAAAAATTTGAATTGCTTGATTTGACAATTGAAAACATATCTAAAATCTCCCCATTTTCATTTGTTTTCAGGAACCCATGATTTCCAAGGAGTTATGAGGCACTGTTGAGATCTCCTAGCCATATCAACTCTGTGTTTTTTAGTAAATAGATTAGGTTGTTGGTATTTTTATTCAATGAAATCAGGGTGGTTGCATCCCCCATATTTTTGAAACAAACTTGATCTTATCAATAGGAAACAGTTTTGTTTCCTAGAACCTATATAAGCATGTTATTTTGTAAACATTGGATCATCTCAGCATGGGGCAAGACTATGGATTTTTCATTTACAGACTTGAATGGAATATAATACTCGTCACAACTTCAACTTTTCCATATTGTGGTTTTATTCAAGTCATGTTTATTTCAATTTGTAAATAGATTATGATTTCATTCGCTGTCATGGTTTACTACAAGATGGTAGAATAAAAGTTTATATATTATCCATGTTTCATGTTCTAGATTTAACACACAGTAATCATTCGTTCAAACTTGAATTAAGAGATTTATCTTTATCTTTGATTGAACATTTATATGCAAGTTCTCACAACAAGATTTATCTTATTGTGGTTGCTTGTAAAATTATGAGATTGTTGTGATCGTATCTCTTATGTGTTCTGTCATTTGAATTCCATCATTATTACTTCACATTTATTAGAAGCAATTTCAGGATCTGGTGCAGGTTTACCTCATCGGATAAGGTGACTAGATGCTACGCATTGAACAGATATTGGATGCGATAACAGGTCAGCCCTGTTATTTGATTTCATTAGTATAATAGATATAGAAGTTCCCTATAGTTAAAACACTTTTTACCATTTGTTATTTCTTTTATTAAATTAGACAGTTTGATATTCGATTTATTAAATATAAACACATAAGAAAAAAAATCAAAAAGATTAGATAACAACTTTCCTGTTGTTTAAAAAATCAATTACATTCGATTTTCACGAATTTAGATTAAAATTTGTAGCTTGTACATATTACATATATATTAGAAATAGAATTATTTGTATATATTTACATATGATAAGTATAGTTATTTTATAAGTATTAATTAGTTAGATTGCAGATAAATATTAGATGTATATATATTTTTCAGCGAGTGTTATTTATTAAGTTATTGTATTTTCTTCAGTTATATTTTTCATTTTCTTTAGGACTTAGATTGGCCAATGGAGCCGCTAAAACCGTCGGAGTGAATTAATCCAAACGACTTGGGTTAATCAGACAACCTCGGACTGGATTCACTCCTCCATTTGACGAGCAATCAATTTCGCCCGTCAACAAATGGCGCTAGAAGGAGGGCATGAAAACTATTAATGGCACGAGGAGGTTGTAAGACTCCTCCCCCACCTACCCGCTCACCTATAGTAACTAGAAGTTTTTTAGACGACAAGATTGTCCCTCAAACAACAACCACATCCAACGACAATCTACGGATCACGGTTGAACCAGTAACTCCAAATCCTTCGGGTAGTAATATACAAGAGATTGTTCATCAATATCTCATAAGAATGCACAATGACTTAGCCCATATAAGACAACAAAACTGACCTTTGAATCAACCATTAGACTTCTCTGATATCAGAGAACAAATTGGAGGTACTGACCTTACCTTAAACCCTACAAATCCAATCCTCACTCCTGCAGTAGGAGGATCTGGTATTCCACCATCACCACCTCCTTCATCTCCTTCTTCTTCTGTTGAAGACTCCTCTGAGAAAGGAAGTTCCTCATCCCAGCCTTCGACACCACCCACACCTATGTCCAATGCAAACAATCCCGCCAGACCCTGGCTCGACCAAGATGCAGTGGCTATACCTGGGCCTCAACATCCTTTACCCAAACACCCAGAGAAATGGCTCCCTAAATTTGACTCAGACTCCAAATAGATCGCTGAAGATCACATCAAAAAGTTTATGTTAGCCATTAGACTCCATAGGGTTGAGCACGAAGACGTAGTCTGTAGATTGTTTCCCTACACCTTTGAAGGCCATGCCTCTACCTGGTACTTTTCCCAATAGCCCCACACCATTGTGTCATGGGAGAAATTTGAATCCTGTTTCCTTGAGAAGTTCGGAGACGACAAGTTTCCTGAAGTTCTAGTCATGGAGCTTTCTAGTTTAAAAATGAACCCCAAAGAAACGATCAAAGACTTTAATCAAAGGTTCCTCACACTAAACAATCGAATTCCTACAGATTCGATGCCTTCCGAGAATCTTATAGTCGCATACTACATGAAATCCTTACATCAAAACATAGCCATTTGGGTAAAGAGATCCAAGAAATCCACGTTGTTAGAAGCCTTCGAAGAATCTAGTCAGATCGAGAAAGACATTCTCAGTTTAAAAGACACTACTAGCAATGAGATGGAGACTAGTTCATCTTCCAAGAAGAAAATTGAAATCCTTCCTAGACCTTCCCAAAACAAAGCTCAACCTGAGAGTTCGGATTTAGAAAACTTACAAAAAGTTGTTCATAAATTGTCCAACCAAATTATAGATTTGAAAAGATCTGTCGAAGAAGCTTCTTCGAGAAAAGGGCCTTACAAACCCCCTTTTAGGAAGCCCTTTCCTACAAACCGACCCAATTCAAATACTGTAGGCCTAAATATTGAAAGCCTACAATTTTCTATTCAAACGATCCTAGAAGCACACGATAACTTGATTCCTCCCAAGATTCCTGAAGAGGTAGCCGAACAAGAGATAGTAGAAGAAGATGAATCCTCTCCGAACATTTTCGGACATTTTTCGGATAGCAATTTTCAAGCTAATTTCGAAACAATCCACCCTTACAATACTAGGAGCAAGAGAGAAAATAAGCCATCTTCTGAAATTACGACGACTTTGCCTTCAAAACATACTAAATCGATTGAGACTAAACAAAATTCAGTAAACCCAAGTTTAGATTATGATTTGGTTGAAGATCTAAAAAAGCTTAGGGCCAACATTTCTGTTTACGAATTATTAAAATTCCCTTTTCTTCTACAAAAAATGTTGCAGAATATTGCAGAGAACAAAAAAAATAGCAATTCGAACATCAACAAAGGTGTTCAAAACAACCCCAAAATTCCTCAAAAGGCCTTTGCCAAAACTACATCTGAGACTCATGATAAAGGAGACCTCCCTGTAAATAATGTAACAAATGTAGATAAACCAGTTTCAAAGGCTACAAGTAAAAAACAACAAACTTCCATCGTTAATACTCGCAGAAATGTCCCTCCATTTTTGTTGACTTTTGAAATTTTCAATAGGAATGTACATAAATGTATGGTAGATTCAGGTGCGTCATCTAATGTAATGCCTTGGTCTGTCTGTCAAAAGATTAATGCTGAAGTTCAACCATCCAACTTGATCGAACTAGTGTTAAAGTGATAGGCGAATTAAGAAATGTGCTTATAAGATTGTCATCTAATCCTAAAGTTCATCAAGTGATTGATATTATTGTTGTAGATATCCCATAAGTTTATGGTTTGTTTTTAAGTAGAGATTGATCAGAACAATTACATGGCTATTTTGCAATGGATTGGTCTCACTTGTGGCTGCCCGAGAATGGAAAGCCTAACAGAATCAAGGTAAATCATGAACACTATCTGAAGTTCATGGTGACCAATTTAAATGATCCCAATGAACCATTCACTCCTTCTGCCAATTCACCTGAAATACAAGGGATGGATACTTTTTTCGGCAATTTCATGGCTGAAACTTCTACCATCACTGATCTAGAACAACAATCTGAAGTTATGACATGCACACAGTCAATAGCCTTCTTTCAGTGGTCAAATGCACCTAACGAAAATCAAATATGGTCTCTTTACTTTGATGGGTCAAAATCTAAGGAAGGAGTTGGTGCAGGGTGCGTGCTCATCGATCCAGCAGGTAACAAGACTGTAATTGCTTGCCGGTTAGAATTCGAATGTATGACCAACACGGTCGAACAGGAGGCACTCCTGTAAGGCCTCAGGAAAGCATTAGATCTGAACATTCGAAATTTGATTGTATTTTGTGATTCGAAAATCGTGGTTAGACAGGTAAAAAATTCTATCCACTATTTATCTCCGCACCTTAAAAGATATCAAACTAAGGTATGGAATTTGATAAACAAGTTTTATGCATTTAACATAAATTCTATTCCTAGATTGAATAATTCAGACGCTGATTCGTTAGCTAACGTTGCTTCAAAACTTTTTCCTGCAGAAGGCTTATCTCCGGATGCATTTTCCGTCGAACTGTTGTTCAGACCATCCGTCCCAGACAACATCACACATTGGAGATTCTTCGATGATGATCAACATATTATAAGTTTTCTGCATATGGAAGAAACTTTCCAGGGCGCGGTGATCGACGAAGGTACACATGACGAAAATCTTCGTGACTTTACGGTAATATCAGATCCAAGATCTCTAGAATCTTCATCAAACATGGTAAACTCTATCCCGAAATCTGTGGTTAGATTAGAAAATTTTTATGATCTTCACGACAAGTTCAGAAAATCTGTGAACTGTAAAACAAATAGTTCCTCCTTGACACATGAAAAAGTAAATTTGGGAACTAAAGACAATCCACAGTGCATTAATTTAGGGTTGGGGTGTTCTGAGAAAGAAAAAGTAGCATTTATTAAGTTGTTTAAGGAATTCAAAGATGTTTTTGCTTGGACGTATGACGACCTAAAAACCTTTGATCCTAACATCATACACCACGTTATTCCCATGAAACCCCAAACCCAACCTTTTCAACAAAAGTTAAGGAAAATGCACCCAAAAATCGAACCAACGGTCAAGAAGGAATTAAACAAACTTCTGAATGCTAAGATAATCTTCCCAGTTAGGCACACACAATGGGTCTCTACTCTTGTCCCTGTCATAAAGAAGAGTGGTGAAATCCGACTATGTGTCGATTTCTGAAATCTTAACCGAGCGTCTGATAAAGACAACTACCCAGTCCCTCCCATGGAACATATACTTCAATAGGTATCTAGTTCTGAAAGATTATCCTTGTTGGATGGTTTTTTAGGGTACAACCAAGTCCTTATGTCTCCCTTAGACCAACTCAAAACTACTTTCCATACTCCATGGGGCACCTATGCTTATAGAAAGATGCCCTTTGGACTCATAAACGTCGGTACCACTTTCCAGAGAACGATGGACATCACTTTCCGAGGCTTAATCAATCAATTTGTAGTAGTTTACCTAGATGACGTCACAGTCTTCTCGAAAAATAAAGAAGATCATCTAGCTCATTTAAGATCCGTTCTACAACGATGTCATAAGTACGACATTTCTTTGAATCCTAAAAAATCTATCTTCGCAGTACAACAAGGTAAGCTCCTCATATTCATTGTAACGAGAGAAGGGATGATTATCAACCCTGAAAGAATACAAGTCATTTTGAAACTAGCCCCTCCCTCATCAAAAAAGTCCATGCAATCTTTCTTAGGTCAAATAAACTTTGTTAGGAGATTCGTCCCCATATTTTCAGAAATGGCGAGACCATTACAAAACTTAATAAAAAAGGATGTATAGTACCATTGGGGACCTTTAGAAAGCCAAGCTTTTGATTCAATAAAAAAGGCCATAATAGACGCTCCTTCTCTAATGAGCCTCGATTTTTCGCAAGACTTCACCCTCTACACGTTTGCCTCTAACCGATCTTACGCTGCTGTCCTAACTCAAAAGAACGCTGAAAACAACGAGGTCCCAATTGCCTTTATAATTTCATTCTTCAAGGGGGCAGAACTTAATTACCCAGCAGTAGATCAACAAGCCTATGCTATTTTCAAAGCAGTAAAGTACTTCCGATCTTATCTGTTGAAATCTAGTATGGAAATCATTATCCCTTACCCGACCGTCAGAAATTTGTTAGTACAGAAAGAACTAGGCGAAAAAAGGGAAAACTGGGTCACATCCTTACAAGAATATGACATAGAAATCACCCCAGCACAAATTGTAAGAGGCAAAGGTTTATTCAAATTGGTCGTTGATTCAGCTGTAGGACAGCAAGAGGAAGCTGATATGTTAAATCTAGGACAGCACTACCAAAATCAAATATGCTCTGTGAAAAACCTTGTTAGTCCCTGGTATGACGACATAAAATTTTGTCTTATACACGGATCAGCTCCCCGTCACCTTGATCCCACAAAAAGGAGAGCACTAATATTAAAATCTTCTTCTTTTCAGCTGATTAATGGTATTTTGTTTTGTCAAAATTTTGATGGAGTACTAATGCGTTGTCTTGAGAAAGATGAAGCAGAAAAAGTCTTATTGGAATTGCATGCAGGAGAAGCTGGTGGGAATTTTGGTGGAGACACCACTACCCATAAAGTATTAAGAGTAGGTTATTACTGGCCTACCCTTTTTAAAGACGCTCATGCTTTATGTCGCAAGTGTGTTATTTTTCAAAAAGAATCCGGACGGATACAGAAACCAGCTTTCCCTTTGCAACCAGTTTCGGTAGACTCCCCTTTTCAGCAGTGGGGTCTGGATATTATAGGCCCAATCAATCCGCCATCCTCGCAGCAGCATAAATATATCATAACAGCCATAGATTACTTCACCAGGTGGTCTGAGTCTTCCCCATTAAAAGTTGTAAATACCAGCCATGTAATATTCTTCTTGAATTCAAATATTATTACTCATTTCGGTATCCCTGAATGCCTGGTATTTGATAATGCTTCTTATTTTTCGTCCCTTGAAATGAGTGATTTCTCTCTAGAAAAAGGAATTAAATTAAAGTACTCTGCCAGCTATTACCCCCAAGGCAATGGTTTGGCATAATCAACTAATAAAAATATGATCAAAATTTTCAAGAGAATGGACTCCGAAAACCATAAAAATTGGCATAACGCATTGTTAAACGCAGTCTGGGTTGATAGAGTAACTCCTAAAACTGTTGTGGGTAACTCACCTTTCTTTCTCATTTACGGTAGGGAGGCGATTCTTCCACCACATGTCCTTCTTCCATCTTTGCAGTTATCGCAGAAAGTACAGGAAGAAGACTATCCCCCTTTGGAGAGTCGAATTAACGCTTTGTTAAAATTAGAAGAAGTGAGGGCTCAAGAAAAACGGAAATTGGATCAACATCAACTCATTGTTAAAAACTGGTTTGACTTCAATTCTGCCTCTGACAGATATTTTGAGGTAGGTGACCTTGTCCTAAAATGGGACAAACCTCATGAGGGAAAAGGAGAGCATACTAAGTTTCAGAACTTGTGGTTAGGACCATTTTTAATTGCTGAGAAATTGGGTCCCATTTCCTTCCGATTATAGAATTTAGAGGGAAAACTAGACACCTTTCCAGTGAATGGCCAAGCTCTAAAAAGGTACTTTTCTTGATGATGCTCCCATGCACACTATGTAAATATTTTCTATTTTTTTTGTTGTTTGATTTTCTTTGTTGGTTTGTTTTGATTTTTCCTTTATGCTTATCGGTCTTTCTTTTTGAAACAAACATGCCTGCATCACGGGCTAGCTAAGACAAAGAGAACATAAAAATTTCCCCCTCCTAAATGACTGCTGAAAGTTGTTTAAACATTGACTATGGTATTTCTCTGAGTTTGCAGCCATGTTGAAGATAACTCGTTGTTTGAAAAGTGTTTCTTGATTTCAATCTACAACTGAAGGTATTCATGATCATCCATAAAAATTCTTTTTACGCTATCCCTGTTCCTTAAGAGAACAACTCAAAGATGTCTCCCTGCTCTTGAAAGTTGGTTTTATTACAAACTATTTCTAAATCTTGATGGACAGCTAAGAAATTTCTTCAAGGTCTGTGACATACTAAGATGTGTTAAAAACTAGAATTTTCAGCATCACCTCGCTCTATTAAATATCTTTAAAAAACTAAATAAATTTTCAGAGAGCTGTGGGAAGTGCTTGTAAACCCGTCGGGATACTGAACAGGTCTGCTGGTAGCAGGTAAATGCATGCATGACACCAAGATAACTTCGTCGGGGTACTGAACAGGCCCGCTGGCAGCGAAGCAATGTTAGGTATAAGAAAATTCTCAGATATGGATTCTGTTTTGACCTTAAATGTCCTTTGTTCTGATCTAGAACTTCTTGATAGGATACAGATATTGGAGTGGTTTAATTGACATCCATGTCGAGGCTATGGACACCTGCTGGCAGCAGCGGCCCTGCCGATAGTATTGAAGATTTTAACTTTAATATTGTGACTCTCTTCTGTTAAGATTGTTGTTAGTTTTCGTCTCTTTAAAAATAACAGTTGTCTAAAATTGGAATGCATTATAATTATTTACGATGTTCAGACAGCTTTTCGGTTGTTTTCGATTCGAGGTTTTTTCTGATTATCCTAATCCGAACTCGTCATTTGGCAGATATAACTTCTTCTCCCAGCGTGTCGTCATTGTTAGCAGCAATAATATAATTTTTATTGTTTGTAAGAATCCTACACAGGGTCTCTAAATTTTCATTACTTGTCATGAACATTCTCACTAAATGACACTTGTCACTTGTTGCTTTTTACATATCTTCTTTTCGATTTTTGTTTTCATGACTGTAAGCATGAAAACTTGCGGCTGGAATTGACATTCTGTTTTGATTTGTGATTAAAGGAAGACTGCTCATGTGGTTTATTACATAATTGTCATATTTTTGCTATGAATATGTTGTCCTCCTTGTTTATGACCTTTTTTGTTCTAAGCATGCCTTGGTTGCATAAGCGCAAGACCTCCATTCATTAATATTCAATTTTTTATATTGATATTGATGGATTTTTTATTCATGAAACTTTGAATTATTCGATTTTTATTCCATGCACTTACCTTTGCAATTAATCTATGAATGTGCGTACTATGGTTGTCAAAGTGCTCTGATCCTAATATGTACCCAAAGGCAAGGTGGAATACGAAGTACAACATGCCATTACTCCCGAGTATGGTCTCGAGCTTCACAATTTTTCTCCCGTGCATGGTGATTAATGCCTCTGCCCACCGTTTGAACTGTCATAGCATCGTTTTGATAAGGCTCAGGGTCATGGATCTGTGGCTTTTTATCAAACCCTACCTGTGAGTTCTGTGTTGATTCCCTTCCATTCGTCATGGCTCCAGTGGTAAGGATCGAGCCAAATGGCATCCAAACCTTTCCATCATATGATAACACCAGGGATGATTTAGAAAGGAATGGTTGGCATTTGTTCATTGAAAAATTTAAGGGTTTCAATCTGCAATTTTCCCAAGAGTTTGCCTTGAACTTCAATGGTTGTAGGGAAAATATAGGTGATGTGCAGTTAGAAGTAACAAAATAATTCTTAATCCAAGCCACGGATTTGCCAGCTATCGGGCAAAAAAGGTTCAAGAATGCGAAAGTTGAAGAGGTCCCCTGGACTTTGATGTTCACCTCACGAAAAATTACTAGTTGCAATCGAGGTATGCCAGTATCATCCTTAAAACCTAGGTGGCATGATCTACTTGCTATTGTGAAGCAATTCATTACATGTGAAGGAAGATTCGGATTAGTTTTCCTGTATCATCTATGCTTGCTTATGAGTTTCATTGGCTTCCCATTGAATATGCCCTACTTCCTGCTTAGAAGTCAATATGAGATGGGTAAATGGTTTAGGAAACAGAGGTTAGATGCAAGTTTATTCCACCATGGGCTTATTAAAATTATCCTTGTACACCAGTTACAGTCCCAAAACGACTGTCGGGATTCATTTATCTACGAAATGGTTTCAGAAACCATGAATTGGGACAGGTTGATAAGACAGTTATTGTGGAAACCCTTGTGAAACCTACCACCTCTTCCCCATCTCTCCAAGCATGTGATCTTGCCCCTAACAATGAACTCCCTAGCTACCCTAATGTTATCCAACAGGACGATCGACCAGTTTCAGACCCAAAGAATTGCACTAAAACTGTTATAAAACCTACATGGAAGAAGCACAAGGGTAGTGTCGATGTTAATTTCAATAATAAAAGGGTTGTTCGTTTGATTTCATGAAGTGTTCGGAATAAAATCAAACCCTATGCAAACACAAACAACACGATTGAAGTAAGTGAAGACTCAGATTCAAAAATTGAAAATTTTTTGGCTGAAGAAGATCCCGTGTCATACGGGCTCTATCCTGACACACCCTATGACTATGTAAACAACCTGCCTCCATGTTTAAAGGATAACCAAGAATTCTCGGGCATTCAACTCTGTGATAAACCTACCTTTTGCGTGGATGATTCTCCAACCCTTAATGTTGTTAGTGAAAATACACAGACCCTACAACCACAGTGTGATGAGTGTCAATCGTGGATCGACAGGTACTATATTGATGTGCCTTTGTTGTAGTCTCGACTTAAGTATTTAAGAGACCAAGTCGACAGGTTGACAAATGAAAATAGAAGAATCGAGTCTATTATCCAACGGAAGGAGAAACAATTGAAAACTACAGGTCGTGTCATTTTCAAGAATGTAGAGGCAACAAAAGCTATCGTAAACTCCAATATTGCTTGATATGTTTTAATTCCATGATTTGAGGTATGATCTTTTTAAATTTTAGCATGATTTTGTCACTCTCAAGTTAGGATACACGATTTGATTGAGTAGATTATCTTTCTTATAAAGATTATTTTGTTTTGTTTATTGAATAAAATATGATTGTAGTTTCTATTATAACTAGCTACAGAATCATAAGATTCGGTAGCCAGTTAGAAAAATTCGAATTGCTTGATTTGACAATTGAAAACATATCTAAAATCTCCCCATTTTCATTTGTTTTTAGGAACCCATGATTTCTAAGGAGATATGAGGCATTGTTGAGATCTCTCGGCCATATCAACTCTGTTTTTTTTAGTAAATAGATTAGGCTGTTGGTATTTTTATTCAGTGAAATCAGGGTGGTTGCATCCCCCATATTTTTGAAACAAACTTGATCTTATCAACAGGAAACACTTTTGTTTCCTGGAAACTATATAAGCATGTTATTTTGTAAACATTGGATCATGTTAGCCTGGGGAAAGACTATGGATTTTTCATTTACAGATTTGAATGGAATATAATACTCGTCACAACTTTAGCTTTTCCGTATTGTGGTTTTATTCAAGGCATGTTTATTTCAATTTGTAAATAGATTATGATTGCTTTTGCTATCATGGTTTACTACAAGTTGGTAGAAAAAAAGTTTATATATTATCCATGTTTCATGTTCCAGATTTAACACACAGTAATCATTCGTTCAAACTTGAATTAAGAGATTTATCTTTATCTTTGATTGAACATTTATACGCAAGTTCTCACAACAAGATTTATCTTATTGTGGCTGCTTGTAAAATTATGAGATTGTTGTGATCGTATCTCTTATGTGTTCTATCATTCGAATTCCATCATTATTACTTCACATTTATTAGAATCAATTTCAGGATCTGGTGCAGGTTTACCTCATCAGATAAGGTGACTGGATGCTACACATTGAACAGATATTGGATGCGATAACAGGTCAGCCCTATTATTTGATTTCATTGGTATAATAGATATAGAAGTTCCCTGTAGTTAAAACACTTTTTACGATCTGTTATTTCTTTTATTAAATTAGATAGTTTGATATTCAATTTATTAAATATAAACACATAAGAAAACAAATCAAAAATATTAGATAACAACTTTCCTGTTGTTTAAAAAATCAATTACATTCAATTTTCACGAATTTAGATTAAAATTCGTAGCTTGTACATATTACATATATATTAGAAATAGAATTATTTGTATATATTGTACATATGATAAGTAGAGTTATTTTATAAGTATTAATTAGTTAGATTGCAGATAAATATTAGATGTATATGTATTTTTCAGTTAGTGT
This sequence comes from Picea engelmannii, assembly GCA_009831015.1. Classification (NCBI taxonomy): domain Eukaryota; kingdom Viridiplantae; phylum Streptophyta; class Pinopsida; order Pinales; family Pinaceae; genus Picea; species Picea engelmannii. Next base: position 1,348,154 of record ML776936.1, on the reverse strand, counting down.
TATTTATTAAGTTATTGTATTTTCTTCAGCTATATTTTTCACTTTCTTTAGGACTTAGATCGGCCAACGGAGCCACTAAACCCGTCGGAGTGAATTAATCCAAATGGCTTGGGTTAATTAGACAACCCCATACCGGATTCACTCCTCCAGTTGACGAGCGGTCAATTTTGCCCATCAACAACTTCCTAATTGGTTAATCAACACATGCATAATAACTCAACCATAGTTGTGTAAAAGATCTTTTCAGATCAATTGGACATGTTCTATCACCTTTAATGGACCTATCATGACTTGAATGCCTACAGTATATAATGTTGTAGGCTCTTGTATGACTTGGAATCCACCTCAGAATGAGTTTTCAAACCTCTTTAATCTTGTGTAGTATGTGCGAAATCGTAATCTGGTTGAACAATGTTTAATATTTGCGTAAAATTTGAAAGCTTGGATAAAAGAGTTCATCATATGTAGGGGGTTATATTTTAGTATAGTATTGGATTAGTTGGTATGTTGGTAATCCCTAGTGTGCATAGGCTAGGGATGATGTCATTCTTATAATCCCATCTTAACAAGTTTTGTCCACTAGGTTTTTAATTGGATGGTAAGTTTTTTTTTTTCACCGTATAATGGCTTATAAAATGATTGTTATGTTATTGCAACAGTAAGAATTATGGGTATGTTATAACACTAACACATAGGTTAGGGACATTGACAGTTATGTCTCCAAACTAATCAATGCAAATAAATGTATGACTCTAACACGATTAACATGGTTTCATAATGCATAGTAAGTTAGGTTACGAGTTAATCTAATGAGAACACCTTGGTTCAATTTAGTGGATTATAACAATAATACATGTTGTTTTTAAATCTCCTTCATATTTTTAGAATGAATAATCCAGTGGTGTAAAAACTCTTATGCACGCAAAGGTGGAATAAGATTTATAACATCTTTTTGTGTCATGAACCAGTTTGGAATTGATAATAGACTTTAGTATCCATGATTTTTTATTTTATTTTTAGTGAAATTTGGGGTACATTGCATATGGTATCAGAGTTGTTGGTTGCAGCACTTGGACCTCAAAGAAACACCAAAAAAAAAAAAAATTATTGAAGGAAAGTCTAACAAAGAATATTTATTGTTACAAAGAGAAAAAATTGTTTCTTGTGAAAATGCCAGTGCAGAATGGAAAAGGATATAGACCTAAGGGGAACCAAAATCAAGAGCTTCCTAGAAACTCAAAATATCACAGTGAGGGAAGTTCAACCACCCAATTATTGGAAACAACGAGGAACCTTATTATAGAATTATAATTGTTTAAAGCTGATAATGAAAAGTTGAATAATGCCCAAGAAGATCAGCTAGAAATAAATGAAATGTTGCTAAACCGTATAGTAAAAAATAAGAGTCCAAATGATAATGAGAGAGAAGAAGAGGTCAAAAACAAGACCTCAAGGAATTCAAGTCACGAAATAGAAAAAGAAGAACACTCTTCTGAGGACACATGCATGACAAAAAACAAGGCATCCGCAGGAAGGAAAACAAAACAAATGGACCACCTAGAAGGTGATTTCAAAAAGATAAAACCCTCCACATTCGATGGAGAATCAAAGACTGGTGAGGAAGCTGAAGCATGGATGTTAGACATTAATAACTACTTTCATATTTATAATTACTCTAGAAATATGAAGGTTAGAATGACCATCTATAACTTAAAAGGAAAAACTAGTATTTGGTGGAAAGACCTGAAGATAACAAAAGGATTGAAGGAAAAATGAATGGAGTGGTCAGAATTCAAAAAGTATTTCAAGAAGAAGTACTTATCATAAAGTTATTACGAAATAAAAACTAAAGAATTTTATGAACTGCGACTAGGAAAAATGGCTATGGACGATCTGATAAATAAATTTCTAGATCTGTTGAGATTTGTGCCTTACATCAAAGAAGATAAGGTAAATATACAGAGTTTCTTAAGTTGTCTACCATATTGTTATAAGGACAAAATTTAATTTGATAATCCTAAGTCTTTAAATGAAGTGTTTAGGAAGGCTCAAATGTGCTATGAATAGTACAAACAAAGATTTGAAATTCCCATGGCATGGAAAGATAAGAAATTGGACAAAATGAATCAACATAAGAAAGGTTTCCAACTAACCCCTTTCTGTAACATAAAAAAATGATTTCAAAGGAAGGAATATCACTCTAATACAGAGAATACTCAAGGGGGGAATAAACCAGATAATCTAGGATTCAAGAAGGTAGGGGATAACCCTAGAGAACATTTGAAATCTTGGGAGTGTGGAGAACCCCACTCGCAGAGAAATTGTTCACACTTAAACCCATCAAAAAGGACTTCAGTCCAAAATATTCAAGAGGCTTCAACAGTTGGAGACATTGGCATAAGCATGCATAAGATCAATGCATCTCTGGATGACAGTCATGTAGATCATCAATCCACTATTGTGGAAGTCGAAGGTAAAATTCATTTCAACAATGTTTCTATACTAATTGACCCAAGAGCTAGTCTGAGTTATATTACTCCATCTTTAGTAGAATCGAACAAGTTAAAGAAGGTAAAACATGCTAAATCTTAGTTAGTACAACTAGCAATGGGGACCAAAAGAAAGGTAACATAATTTATTTCGTATTGTGAACTTAGTATAAATGGTCAGAGTACAAAGTTAAATATGAATGTGTTACCTGTAGGGTCTTATTGTATAATTATCAGAATGGACTGATTAGAAAAGCATAAAGTGATATCAAATTGTTATGAAAAATCATTTGTGTACAAGGATGAAAATAATAAAACCACAACAATACAAGGAATCAGAAAACCAGATTTTGTTAGGAAAATATCAACAATGTAATTTAAGAAATGTATTAATAAGGGTTGAAAAGCATATGTTTTTCAAGTAACTAATCTCTTAGAGAAAGAAAGCAAACCAAGTTTGGAAGACTTTGCGCTTCTACATGGGTTCAGAGATTTATTCATGGAAGAAATACCAAAACTACCTCCAAGGAGAGAGATATATTTATCTATCGATATACTACCTGGATCTTCCCCGGTGTCCAAGACACCTTATAGAATGAGTGTACCCGAACTAACATAACTGAAAATTCAGTTACAAGAACTGTTAAATAAAGAGTATATCAGACCAAGAGTTTATCCTTGGGGAGCACTAGTTTTGTTTGTTAAAAAGAAAGATGGAATGTTGAGACTGTGTATTGATTATCGTCAACTGAATAAAATGACGATTAAAAATAATTACCATTTACCTAGAATTAACGATCTCTTTGACCATGTTGGAGGAGAAAAAATATTCTCTAAGCTAGATTTGAGGCTTGGTTATCACCAAGTCAAGATAAAGGACGAAGACGTAAACAAAACAACATTTATAACACATTATGGAAACTATGAATTTGTAGTGATTCTGTTTGGACTTACTAATGCGCCAACAAATTTTATGTGCTTGATGAATAGTGTTTTCAACCAGTATCTACATAAATTTGTGCTGATTTTTATCGATGATATTTTATTTTATTCAAAAACTGAAGAAGAACATGAAGAGCATCTGAAAATAGTATTACATACTTTAGGAGAACATAAGTTGTATGCTAATTTTGATAAGTTTGATTTCTACCAAATAAAGATACATTATTTAGGGCATGTTATATCAGAATATGGTATTGCAGTAGACACAGAAAAGATTAAAACCATTATGGAATGGACTATTACTAAAGATGTAGTATACATAAGGTCATTTATGGGGATTATCGGCTGTTACTGGAGGCTTATCGAAGGGTTTTCCAGATTTGCCTATCCAATTACATAACTACAAAAAAAGGGAACAAAATTTAATTGGTCGCAAAAATGCCAAGATAATTTTGATGAAATAAAAGGACTGTTAACTACAACACCTATCCTAAAGGTAGAAGATCCAGATAAAGACTTTATAGTTTGTGTGGATGCAAGTAAATAGGGATTAGGAGGAGTGCTAACACAAGATGGACACATAATATGTTATGAATCATGTAAATTGAAAGAACATGAACACAACTATGTAACTCATGATCTAGAATTAGTAGTTGTGATTCATGCAAATTAACAATGTGGAAACATTATTTAATGGGGAGAAAATTTATGTTCCTAATCGATAACAGTGGTGTAAAACATTTATTCAGTCAACATGATCTCAATGCAAGACAAGCGAGATGGTTGACCTTTTTAAGTAAGTTTGATTTTGAAGTATGACACATCAAGGGTAAAGAAAATAAAGTCGCAGATGCAATAAGTTTAAGGACTGATGGGATTTATGAAGTAATTATTAGCAAGGTGGAAAATGATATTGACGATAGGATAAAATATACAAGCAAAAATGATGAAAATTACATCAAAAAAATAGAACAATTGCAAGGAAATGCATAAAATATAAACAAAACAGATCTCAGTATAGATAAAAATGAATTGTTAAGGTTCAAAGATAGGTTATATGTACCTAGCTCTACTGAATTAAAGATGACGATTCTTGATGAACTGCACAAAAATCCATATTCTGGTCATCTAGGATACTAGAAAACGATAACAACTTTAAGGAAATAGTTTTATTGTCCTAACATAAAAAATGAAACAGCTAAATACTTGTCTAAATGTTTAGATTGTCAACAGGTAAAGGCTGAACATCGACATCTAGCAAGTATGTTACAACATCTTCCTATACCCAAATGGAAATGAGAAATTATATCGATGGACTTCATCACAGGTTTTCCTAAGACTCAAAGACAAAATGACCCGATTATGGTAGCAATTGATAAGCTAATTAAATCTTCACATTTTATACCTATGAAATCTACATACAAAACAATCAAGATCGCTGAAATTTTTATGAAAGAAATTTTTAGATTGCATGGAATTCCTAAGATGGTGATTTCAGATAGAGATGTCAAGCTTACATCCAATTTTTGGAAAGAGTTGCTTGCAGGTTTGGGTACTAATTTTAATTTAAACACAAGTTACCATCCACAAATGGATGGGAAAAAAAAACAAATGAACCAAATTATTGAAGACATGTTACGAATGTATGCAAGAACAAAACCAACTAAGTGGGAAGAGTATATGCACTTGATTGAGTTCACATACAATAATGAGTATCAAGCATCATCTAAGATGTGTCCCTTCGAAGTGTTATATGGAAGTAAAAGAACAACCCCGATCAGTTGGGATAATCCATTTGACAGGATTATGGTTGGACGAGAAATGCTGGAAGAAATGGAGAAAATGGTAAACAAGGTACAACAAAACTTGAAGGAGGTAGAAGATCGACAAAAAAGCTATGAAGACCTAAAAGTGAGAAATCTGGATTTCAAGATTGGGGAACATGTATATCTAAAAGTCAAAGAAAGAAGAAGCTCCTTAGAGATAGGAAATTGTTCCAAGTCGGTGCCGAGGTTTTGTGGTCCTTTCGAGATCTTAACTCGAATCATACTAGTGTTGTATCAATTGGCACTTCCTGCAAATTTAAAAGTTCATAATGTTTTTCATGTTTCATTATTGAAAAGATATATTCATGATCCTAGTCACATCATTGATTGGAACATGGTGCAGGTGGAACCAGAAGGAGATTTCCAAGAGGAACCTCTATGTATTAGGGACAGGAAATAAACAATATTTCATAATAGATCCATCACCAAGGTAAAAGTTCAATGGCAACACTTTAGTCCCGAGGAGGCCACTTGGGAATTGGAAGAAGATATGTTGAAATCCTATCCAATCTTGTTCCGAGAGATGATTGAACACTACAGACATTTTTTTACTTAAGTAGGAGAGGATGTGATATCCCCAAATTGTTAGAAAATAAATTCCAAGTTGAATTAGAAATAAATTTCCATTTATGGAAATTCAAATTTAGAAATAAATTTTCATTTATGGAAAATCCAAATTTAAAATTTTGGAATATGTAATTATAATTTTTATGACTGTTGGGAAAAGGTTTCACTTGCCCAATTGTCCTATTTTGATTGACACATGTATGAGACAATCTTTTTAATAAATTAAATGCTGGAAGACAAATCAAACATGCTTGTTAAAAATAACTGACTATGACTCCATGAGTGGAGAACAAGTTTGAGTTAACTCAGAGATGATTTTTACAAGTGTCAGAAATTGAATTATGTTACCAACAACCCCTAAAAATTAGGGATTTGTAAAGCTGTGAATTTCCCCAAGGAGGGAAATGAATGGAAATTCCTAGGTGCAAGGTAAATACAACATGTGTGGGAGGCAGAACATTGCTTAGTATGTTGGGGAATGAGAATTGTTTTTGTTGTTATGAACACATCTGGTGTGAGGAAAAACATTTCTGAACTGTTGAAAGTAACAATAGGTAAGGAGTGTGACTGAGTTTGCCCCTTATGGAGTCATGGTCAAGCTAGGGGGTGATCAAAACAAGTGATTGTGGTTGTTATGTTTCTACAGTTGGGTGGAACGTGGTTGTTCCAATTGTTTCCCAACATCAGTATTCAAATATGTTACTCAGCTATGTACTTTTATGGTTGATGTTATATTGTTGATGTTATATGGTTAATGCTATGTTATATATATATATATATATATATATATATATATATATATATATATATATATATATCAGAATCTATTAAGTGGATTGTGTAGCCATGTTAATTTTCTACTATTATGCTAAGAGTAGGTGGAAAGAATAAAAGTCCCAATTAGATTCTTTCTTTTATCTACTAACAAAGAAAGATAGTTGATACAAAATATCTTAGAATGTTGAACAAAATACATTTATTACAGTCATTAGGTCGTTGAACAAATAGTACAGATGGGGTTCCATAGAACAAAGAACTCCATAACTAGTTTTAAACACAGTTTTAAAATATCCTACATAGAAACTGTCTATAACTTAAGTGAATGTGCAGATGGACTGGTGAAGGAAGAACATGGAACTCGAATACCTTTTGGTGGCAAGAAGATTCTTTCACCAAGAATACTATTATTTCCAACCTGCAAGAGAAGTAATGTGAAGGTGTTAGTAACTTTACTAGTATTCAAGTCATTAAATAATGAGATAAATAAAATAAGTCAAGGATGTAACTTATCTTGGATCCCGATGAATATCGGATTGTCTCAGTTTTCCTTTGTGAAGTAGTTGATCCATGATTCAAGAGGAGGAGAAGTGGGTTTGTAACTATCTAATGGGTTCCCTCGCAAAGAAAAAGGGACCCATCATTAATTTATATCCATGCATAGAATTTCACTTGTGAAATTAAAGAAAGAAGAAGAAACATTTAAATAAACTTTTGTTGCTTCATCATTCCTGTACATGTCCTCTAAAATATTTAGAATATAAAAATACAAAGAACGGTTATAAACAGAAAAGTCCATATTGTAATCAAAGAAGAAACTTGAAAAAGAATAGTTAACAAAGAGGTAGCGACAACAAGAAAAAACGATACCAGTTTATCATCAAAATAGTCCTTTTATAGAGTAATCGTAAAAATAATTACCTTGCAATATTTACCAAAACCATGTATAGAGGACCAAAAGAACGAAAGGAAATTATTGTGACAAAGTTAACAATCAAAACATAGCTACCAATTATTCCTGTATCACACAGATGTAATTCCAACAAGGATAATGATCACAGTAAATAAATTATTAAATTAATAAGTATTTACAGATGCACACATGATGCGATCTAGATATGTATTTTGGTTATGATATCAGTAAGGAAATTGTTAAATCGAGAAGTATTTACAAAGACACAAGGATACAATCAAAGTACATGATTATGATAAGAACTTAATGAGTTTGTTAAGATTTATTAGCGTAATTTATTTTTATCCAAATCCCTGCTAAACCATTGTATCATGCATGCAACTAAAGATATTGCGAATAAGGATGAATCTTGGGCACATCAAATAATTAGTAACCTTTAATAGAGATATAGAGTTACGATTTCACTCAATGGGTTATGGATTTAAGGAATCTAATAACCAGTGAATACATATAGAGAAATGATAGTTTCCTTTAAAGTAAAATTAATGGTTTTTTCAACCTTTCTATACAAATAGATAGAGAGTTCGAATACGAATCAGCCATACAAAGAATAAACTGTCGAGACTGTAATGAATTTATTAAATACAAGAAGCTTTGTGGGATACAACCAACTACTAGAATGGAAAGAATTAACACTTTAACTGCATTCAATATCGACCTTCAATCGAGGTTTTGTATTTACAATGTCTCAAGGTTGATGATTATATTGCACAGAAATTTCTGGACAAATGGTTGTGGGGTGTAACGACTGTTGTTCAAACCTAAAACCAAAACGATTAACAAGAAACAAAAACGGTTTAGTTCATGGAAACATTTTATAGTGAAAGCCAAACTCGAGATTGACTAGGGAGAAAATTCATAAGGATACGGGCTTGAGGACTTATAGTCAACAAAGAAGAAAACACAATAACCCTATCTCTTACATCAAACCCAATTGATAAAAACTTAAAAGATTAAGCACAACAGACAAGTGAAGCCTTATCATAGTGGAACCTAGAGCGTAACATATACAAAGGTGAAACAATATGTGGGTCCAACCTTCAAACCAAAGAAAAGCCCAAGGAATGCGACATAAAACCCCAGATAATGCATTTACACTCGAGGACACATTACATCAGAGAATGAATTTCACAGAGAATGTATGGCACCGAAAACCCTAAAAATGTTTTTAAAGAGCATGCAGTTACTTACCCGTGCTTGTGGAGAATCATTTCCAACGCATTGTTGCCAACATTTTTTTTCTTCACCAGGGCCGAGCACTACCAAGAATCGTAGGTCATTGGGAATAACACAGTGAAGAGGAAAAAATGTGAATGAGATCAGAGAGGTGACTATGAGAAGTGAAATGATACCTTGAGCCCCTTGTTATTAGGTAAGAGTGACTGGTATACCGCCCCACACATTTCCATGTGATTCCGACTAAGTGGAGAGCTTGCATTGGGAGAGTTCCTATAGTGTCAGGACGCAAAGTACTGGACAAGTTCTATCTCCTTTAATGGACCTGTCATGAATTCCATGCCTACAGGCTATAATTTCTAGGCTCTGGAATGACTTGGTATCCACCTCGGTGTGAGTTTTCGAACCTCTTTAATGTTTCATAGTATGTGTGAAATCCTAATCTGGTTGGACAAGGTTTAATATTTAAGCAGAGTTTGAAAGCTTGGATAAAAGAGTTCATCGTATGCATGGGGTTATATTTTAGTATAGTATTGGATTACTTGGTATGTTGGTAATCTCTAGTGTGCATAGGATAGGGACGTTATCATTCTTATAATCCCATCTTAACAAGTTTTGTCCACAAGGGTTTTATTTGGATGGTAAGGTTTTTTTTTCATCATATAATGGATTATAATATGATTGTAGCGCTATGGATATGTTATAACCCTAGCACATAGGTTAGGGACATTTAAAGTTATGTCTCCCAACTAAGAAATGCAAATAAATGTATGAATCTAGCATGATTAACATGGTTTCATAATGCATAGTAAGTTAGGTTATGATTTAATCTAATGAGAACACCTTGGTTTAATTTATTGGATTATAACAGTAAGATATGTTGGTTTTAAATATCCTTCATATTTTTAGAATGAATAATCCAGTGGTGTAAAAAATCTTATGTGCGCAATGGTGGAATAATATTTATAACAATTATATATTTATGTGTCATGAACCAATTTGAAATTGAAACTAGATTTTAGTCTTCCTCACACTTTTTTTTTTTTTTTTTTTAGTGAAATTTGGGGTACATTACACCGTTGCATTTTATTGTTGATAGCAAAATCCAGAAGAAACTCATCTAAAAAAAGGTCGTCAAACAGTTTGGATTGTCGACAACGCCACACCCACAACCATACAACATCGGGTGGCTTCACCAGAGACAATATCTTTATGTAAGCCAATAGTGTCGATTGTCATATGACATCCATCCCTTCAAAGATGAGGTATTATGTGATGTTGCTCCATTGGATGTCTATGATGGTATTTTGGGCCAACCATATATGTGGAAGTGCCATGCTATTTATGAGTCTCGACCTCGTAGTGGCATTATTACTTTGGGGGGTCATCTCTACATGATACCAGATGTAGTTCTAGCTATTGTCCCACCTAAACAGTTCTGCAAGGCAGTATCTCATGTTACAAAATTCATCTTCTTCACAATATGTTCAAAAGGTGAACAAAAGGACACTGCAACCACTATAGCCTCGACCCAAGCACCTTCTATCCAACAGAAGTGGATCAACAAGATTGCATCAAAGTGCAAAGATTCCTTTTGAACACATTCATCTCATGTAACTCAAATGGTTGAGCAGACTCAGCCCCACTAATAACAGGTTTGTTAAAGCCTTCAACAAACTAAGCAACACAACTTCTCTAGCAAGGAAAGTAGCTCATCAAGATGCAGATTCAACAAACGCTTTTTCCTCTCCCCCTGGAATTCAACGCAATGAAGACCATTTATTCCTAAAGAGGGGGGATTGATCTAGGTGGATATCGGTGGCCACCCACCTATTCCAACTGTCTCAAAACAATTCTCTGGTAACTTACTATTTTTAGCATTTTTTCGGTTCCTAAACTTCTCGGGCCATTTTGAAGGCCTAAATGAATTTTTTTGGGGGATCGAGCACCTCAAAGATAGAAAAAGGCTCTAATTGATCCCCCAAAATGAATCTCCTCAACGATACCTTTCCAACAAGATATCATGCGCCCCAAATGGAGATTGTGTGCCAAAGTTACGTCCTCGAGAAGTTGATACATGAAACTACCCAAAACAAGGTCCACAAAACTGTTGGTTTTTCATCTTTCGGGGTTAGGTTTTTCGATTTTCTTTATGATAAAAATTCTTTTGGAGCCTCATTTTAACATTAATCTTCCTGTGAATGTGAGTATCGCCACATCTCTTCTCAAAGATAAGCTGCCACCATTCTAGTGAGCCTTTCACTTTGTATTTCTACAGTTTTGTACATTTCACTCATTAATAGAAATTGTGTATTACTGTATATCTTTGCCTCTTGTTATATTTCCGATATATCTTTGTTATATTATTTTCGCTCTTGCAATATCTCTGTATATTTCTGTGTTATATCTTCGCTCATTTTGTACCAAAAATAATCTCAATCAATCAAACATATTTGAAGATGAGCCCATTTGAGATATTATATAGAAGAAAGTGTAATACCCTAGTAAGTTGGGACAACCCAGTAGATAGAGTAGTGGTTTGGCCATAACTGCTCATGGATATGGAATATCAAATGGCAAAGATTAAAAAAAATTTAAAGGCTTCCCAAGACAGGAAGAAAAACTATGTAGATAAGAACATAACTCACAGAGCTAAAAGTGGGTGACCATGTATTTCTAAAAGTTAAGACCAAGAGAAGCTCTTTGAAATTGGGGAGTTGTTCAAAGCTTGCAGCAAGACATTGTGGACCCTTTGAAATCCTGGAGATGTTTGGTCCATTTATATACATGCTTGCATTACTTGCAACCATGTGCATTCATAATGTATTCCATGTGTCTTCGCTTAAAAAATATGTGCCTGATGCTAATCATATAATTGATTGGAATGTGATTCGGGTGGGAAAATAAGGAAACTTTCGAGTATAACCTATGTGCATATTGGATCGTAAGGTCAAGCAGCTTCAAAGTCGATCCATTGAGATAGTAAAGGTTCAGTGGACCTATTATAGTCTTGAAGATGCAATATGGGAATATGAATATGTCATACGGGAGGAGTACTCACATCATTTTGGAGCTTTTTGAATAATTTAACTTGTACACATGTACATAATGCATTGAGGACAATACATAAATGAAGGGGAGGGGAATGTAATAACCCTCTAGGACGAACTCCAATATGTAATTGGACACTTAGGATGGTGAGCTAGGATATTTTGGGCCTAAGTGTCATGGTGTCATATGTTTTGTGGCCAGAGTGCCTATATGATTACAAGATTTTTGTAATTTGTATTATTCATATTAATAATAAAAGCACCGTTGTTGCAAACCAATCAGACGAAAGAGTATGGGGGACTAAGAACTCCACTAGAGGAAAGGGGATTATGGGTATAAGACTAAGAGCTAAGCCAAGGGGGCTTAAGTCAAGGAAATATTATTTTAATATATAATCTAAGTTCCAAGAGCTAGGGAATGTATACAAGTGGAGTTCACAAAACTTCATGAAGACAAGTGTCCAGTAGGGGACATGCAGATATATTGAGAAACTTAGTGTATTTTTCAGGGGTATTTTCGTCATTCTATTATGGTGTATGGTACAGGAAAAGCTTTGGGGAGTGACGGGGTAACAAGAGTACTAATATTTTTGGAACTAAAGAGGGGGCTGATAGGCCCGTGTACACTAAAGAAGCGGATTGTTAGGCCCGTGGGTGGTCTCTCTCTCTTGTGAGAGAGTTGTTGAAGACCATTTGTTGGTTCACTGGGCAATAGCTACATGGCTATGAGACTTTCTCTTCGGCGAGTCGTTGAAGCCCTGGAAGGGAAGTGGGGTAGTCGAAGGACTGTTGAGCAGAGAATGGGCACACTTCCTCGGGTGGGACAAACATGTGGGAAATGACAGTCTGTACGCTAGTTGCAGCAGTTGACACCTTGACCTAAGATTAATTGCTCAGTATAAACCTTAGTTTGACCTAGGCAGTCTTCCATGGTGGAGTTCTAGTCTTAACTCGAGAGTGACTTACTCTTGAAAGTTTATGAGCAACATAGTCTATAGGAACATCTTATGTCTCGACGTAGTTGGTGATTTACATAAAAAAATAAATGTTCTAATGCAATATTATATATATTTTTTATTATGTATAATATATTTAATTTGTTGTTGTAACTCTTTATATAATTATGAATAATTTATCTATGTTGTAGGAATTCATGTATGCTAATATGCATGACATTTTAAGTTAATCAGATGATATCCGAGATGTTTGACTTGTTGATAGTAGGAATTATCATCTTAAATATCAAAGCTGTACTGGGAATAATTCTAAATTAACTGGAAATAAAAGAACTAGTGTTGCGTGCCTAAGGATACCACTATGGTGGATAGTTACATTAATTAAAATAGGTTTTAATTACGAATCGTTAACTTGTTTCTTTCCCATTTAATAAAAACAAACTTTAAAATTCAAATATTTAGAATTTTTATCCAACTAAATTTTATTAGTCAAATTTATCTGTACATTAACAACCACCAATGATTTTAACAACTAACCTACATAGACTTTTGTCATTGGATTGCAGTTTTCGAAAAACACATAGAGAGATTCTGCATATGTGGATGAACTCAACGCGTACCTTGATATGGTTTTTCATCGCGGGGGTACATAATCAAATCAGGGAAATGATATGGGCATAATATAGAACGTTTGGGCCCAGAAATCATTCTAGATCTAATACGTGCCTGTGAAATTAATGGCGAAAATCAGAGAGGAGAGGAGAGAGTCGTCGCTGCTTTTGTTCTGGCTCTGGTAGGATCCCGTCTTTTAAAATATAAATATTGTGTTTGAATGTCTGTCACACTATAATTTCCATATTACTTATGATATTCGTAATTGTTGCATCAGTCTGAGTTGCCAGCCGTTTTAGATATAGTTGCATGCCTGGAGGATATTCTCTTGTGATCTTTGGCAGGCTTTTTTTCGTTTTGGGAAGCGATCTCCATTCAGATAAGAGAGAATTTCTTGACGTGTTTTTGTGATATTCGTTTGTCTCTGAGAATTTGATTCAGGATCTTCTTCTTAACGAGCGGATCGAATAATATCAATCCTGTTGCAGACCATCACGGACCCACTCTCTGGTAGGTAAATTGTTGACAATTTGTTAATATTCAACACTATATTAGGGTTTATAATTTGCAACATTCTGTATCCTCATCTGCAATTTACCCTCAAAGATGAACTTTCCCTCTGAGCTGCATTCAACAGCTCTCTCCCGTAACGATGTCCAAAGCAAGCTTGATGTCGGAAGTGCATTGATTTCCAATAAATTTCGATCAACACAACCGCCCGAAGATCCCCCAACTTATAATACGCATCATACCCAGGGCTTTGTGGATAGAAGCCCTGCAACCCTAACTGGCCTTCACGACCTTCTGGGTCAACCTTATTTAATGGCCACAATCTGCACTTCAAGTCCTCCAGCACACGTTCATTCCGGGAATGGATGAACAGGCGCCGTATCGTCTGCGAAACGGAATGCCAAAACGATTGAAAGACAGCGGCTCAGAGAGATGAAGGCGCTCGTTTCAGCGCTGAGATCTTTGCTTCCAGATGAAAATGTTCGGGTGTTTTTTTCTTTAATGATGTCTAGGGTTTTCAGCATTAGACATCAACAGTACTCTCTATTGTTTATGTTTTATGGGAAGTTGGATCTCATCCTGTGCAGGGCAAACGTTCAGTAACAGACCAAGTGCAGGCAGCCGTTAATTACATTCTTCATCTACAGGAAAAAATCGAAGATCTTTCAACAGAAAGAGATAAAATGAAGGCACCGGGCAGTTCCGAGAGAAATGCAAATGTTTCTTTGGATGGTGTGCAATTCTCGTGTAACCAGAAAATTTGTAAATCTCCGCTGTTCCGAGGATCAGCTGGGGATCAATTCCCTGCCGTGGAAATAAAGTCGGTCGGTTTAGGTTTTCAGGTCTCCACAAAAACCTCCGAACATCAGATTCTGTATTCTGATCTTCTACAGGCCTTGGAAGAAGCTGGGCTTGAAGTTTTGAGCGCTGCAGGTTTTGCCATTAGCAATAACAGAGTCTTTCATTCAATGTATACCAAGGTAATATCCTCATAATTAAGTTGTAACACTACTATTCCCTGTCTTCTGTTCTATCAGAATCTAAAGAATATATATTTTTTGATGTTTGTTTATGCTGCAGGTACATGATCTGAACGCTTTTAACGTCGAGATCCTCTATGAGAAACTTTGG
>ML776936.1:1285570-1324782 GCA_009831015.1 Picea engelmannii | reverse complement strand
GAATACGTCTCTACCCTGAAAAAAAATACCCACAATTTCTGCCAAGGAAAGTGCTCTGATACCACTTGCAAGATACCAGATATATAAAATATACAGAACAGAAATAAAATGCTAGAAATGGCAGAATAACAGTAAAATATCCAACATAATATTCACAATACACAGAAATGATACTCGAAATAGCAGTAGAAAATCACTTTGATTTAGAAAGCAATGTTCACAGGCCTCTTCGAGGGGGCAACCTCCAGTCGAGCAGCGCTCTGTTACAATAATCTCCAAGCTAGGGTTCTCATACCCTCACCTCTTATTTATACTAAATATGTCTATTAAGAGAAACATCTAGAGGAAGATCCTTCTAGAAGCGAAAGCTTCTATTAGGTCTTCTTACATCCGCCTTATTCTATTTTATTGAAAGGCCTTATTAATATTGACCTTTATTACATCCGAATACATTGATCTACCTATGTGCGGGTTAGGACCTTAACATTGATTTTCAAGCTTATCCTCATAGATTGAACGTTGAGATGCCATGTGATCCACACTTTTACTTTCGGATAATACTTGATAGAAAACAGTATAAGAGGAATTTATCATAACAGGAAGGATTTCCCTCAATAAATTTCATATCCCTGTTCATTTCCCTCAATACATCTGGAGATCCTCCAATACTGACCACCTTCTCAGCCCAAAACAGATTTCATGGTTCCATGTCCGCTCTCTTCAGCACAGTCGCCAAAGGATCTGTGTGGTAGCCACCAAACTTCCATTTGTAATCCTCCGGACTAGAGCTACATACCGAGAACAGAGGAGCCACGTTCTGGAGGAAATAGGGAACGAAGAAATGATCCAAGACCTTTACCATCAAAAACCCTAGCAGCTGAACAAACTTCAATCCAAATGCGAATTCAAAATGGAACTTTGCGGACAGAAATCCGAACACAAATTCATAGTGAATTTGTATCAGAGATTTACAAACATCAACACCCACTATTTCAAAAGTCATCCTATTTATTTTTTTAATACTTGAAAAAATATATGCCTATGTTTCTATTTTATGGCATTGTGGTTGTCTGTGTAATTTTAAAATACAAGTGTAATTTTAAAATACAGAAATATTTATATTGAATAAAGTGTTTTTATTTTGTCTTACTTCTATATATAATAATAATAATTTATTATTTGGTTGTTAAAATTTACATAAATATATATACCCTATTTTTTTCTAGATTTGAATCCATGACCTCTAAGGAAAACACATATGTTTTAAATTTTAAAACATTAAGTTCATTCAATTTGTATATTGGAAAATGTATTATTACATACTTTTTATTTTTTTGTTTGAAAAATAAGCACGGTGTTCTTCTTTGTTTATATTTTTCAATCTCCTTGCTTCCACTATTTGGTGATAGAACTTAGTTTAATTTGAAAAAGTGAATTTTTTTTATGCATAGGGATTTTCTCTTGGAGAAATTGTTGTGGTGTGTAAATAATCATGGGGTTCATGCCACATTCATAAAATCTCATTTTCTAGCAAGGTTTTTGCGGCAACTTCTCTACTACTCTGTTTTATAACAAGTCTTCAATGCCAATCTATTCATTCAAAAAATCTTCTTCTTCAATTCCCCATTTTTAATCCATTTCATCCCATCACAATACCAACTCATATCTTGAGATGTAATTTTCGTTTGTATTCATATCCATATGCTTTATTTTGATAATATATGTAAAAAAATAGCCTAACGATTTTCTTTCAAAGGTAACATACCTATTTTTTGTAACATCATAGATTAAGGGGTTTGTATTTTAACTCCTAATTCCTTTACTAAAATCTTTTCTAAACTTTTTCAACTTTCTTTCAAGATTCATTCGAGAGGCTCTAAACCCAAATAGGAAAACCATACAAAATTATTTCTTAAAATAATGTTATTAACAATAGTTTCCTCAATTCTCAACTCCATAGTGAGTTTTCCTACAATTATTTTACATATAATAGAGGGTGTTCATGTCCCCTATTATCCATTTCTCAACAAAAGAGTTCCAGCTATAACTACAATCAAATTCAAGGACCAGATACTTGTAAGAGGGTATTACCTCCAATTTGTCACCATTAAATATCATTGTTATATCCTTATTGCAAGTACCAACTACTTTTACCTTTTTGTTTTGACATTAGCTTTCATTATGGTGTAATTGAAAAATTTGTTTAGGACATAAACATGTCTTTGGAGACTATCTTTGTTCTTTACCAAGAACAACATCATGTGCAAAAATCAACAAAAATAAAGCATGGTGTACTATGTGTATTCCTCCTTACCCATTCTTTTAGATATAATGTTTTAATTGACTTATGAATACACCAAATAATATTGAAGATATCATTCTTTCACCCCGATATTACTCTTGAATTTGACTTTCTTTCTTCCAATTTTATCATTTATCAATAACCTCAAATTTTCAATAACCTTTCCAAATAATCAAAACATAGCTTCTTCTTATTCAATAAGATTTCCCATTTTATCCATTATTTCCCAATCTTTTGCTATAGGCACTATATCAAAGGATTTGACAAAATCAACATAAAAAGACAAATACTATTAACTTTCCCTCATGATTTTTTAGCAACTTTAACAGTTTTAAGTGGTCAATGATTGAATGCTTAAGATCAAAACTAGCTTGAGAGGAAGCCCTTAGATTGTTTTCTTCTACCAATTTACTTATTTTCCTCTCTAGAATGATGTCAAATAACTTAGAAAAAAAGCTACTAACCATAATGTTTTTGTAATTTCTTAAGTTATTTATATCATTTCCATTATGAATATGTGTCACTTTGATAACTACCATTACGAAGTAACGTAAATTTATGCCATATGAATTCATTAAATACATCCTTTAAAAGTACAAACAAAAATGCCCCTCTCCATTTTATCTTTTTAATAGTTAAACCATGAAGATTGTGGACCTTTCCATCGTTAAATACTTCTTTTAAAAGTACACACAAAGGTGCCCCTCCCTATTTTACCGTTTTAATAATTAAACCATGAGGATTGTAGGCCTTTCCATAAAAAAGATGCTTAGTTCCCACCTTGAAATAACCTTTTATTTTCTTTAGATATTTATGTAGAATCATTTCCCTTAATATCTTTCTCATAAAAGTCATGTACAAACACAATAATTTCTCATAATAATAAAAGTCTCGTGAAAGGTAATTATTTTCAAAATTTTCTTCGATAACATGTGGAAAACACAATAATTTCTCATAAAAGTCTCGTGAAAGGTAATTATTTTCAAAATTTTCTTCGATAGCATGTGGAAATGTCAATTAGTTTTTTTTTTTTAAGCTTCTTTTCTTGCATAGATTTTTTTAATTATATTCATTCATACAATGTCTCCTCATTATCAAGTTAGTGTTCTTTTTTAAGCTTCTTTTCTTGTATAGATGTTTTTAATTATATTTATCTATACAATGTCTCCTCATTATTAAGTTAGTGAAGGTAATTATTTTTAGAATTTTCTTGGATAGCATGTGGAAATGTCAATTAATTCTAGGTTATTTTCTTTCATATATATTTTTAATTATATTCATTCATATATTGTGTATCTTTATTATAATAGTTTTTAATGACTATTTTTTCACATTGATTTTCAAGGTTACTAGATATTTTTTTCAAAAGTTTGCATTAAAAAAAATTGATGATTTGACATGCATGATTACTTTTTCTACCATTAGGAGAAGACATATATTTTTTGACACTCTAGTCTTCAAGGTTACTAGATGTTTTTTTCAAAAGTTTGCATTAAAAAAAAATTGGTGATTTGACATGCATGATTACTTTTTCTACCATTAGGAGAAGACATATATTCTTTGACACTCTAGTCTTCATATAATATTTTCCATTTTTTATCTTATTTTTTGTTTAAACTTTAGCCACTATGCAGTGAAAAGAAAATGGGCATATGAGGGGAGTTTGGAAGTTTAGTCCTAATTCTAAAAATTTTATTGTATAATTTTATTTCATTGTGCTATCGAATAGTAAATTACATTTTCTCCTTGTTTGATTTGACAACTGTATCCTTCTATCATAGTAATGTGAAATACCATTATAAATAAAAAAAATCAAATCAAATGGTAAAATCCTTGAATTTAAAACTTTTCGTTTTTATTACTTCTTTTGAATTTATTCCATACACATAGGATATCTACCCTTTGCAAACATATTTTCTTACTTGCAACTTTCCTATCATTAAAATTTCCAACTAAAATTACTTCTCTCTTGTGTAAAAGTTATGAAATATCCTTTTCTCTGTACAATAAGGGTCATCATGATATATATTTTACCTTTTATATCCTTGAGATTGAAGAGGAGAAAAGTAACATGCATCTATGAAAAATATTGTGGCTTCCTCTATTGATTTCAAGTCATCTAAATTGTCAATTCCTATTAAATTAAATGGACCATATATTTTTTCATAACATTTATGTATGTAACAAATAACCACTCCAAATGTCCTTCCTCTAATATTATCCTTGGGATTCCACATAGAGTTTTTATAAATATTAGGTATGTAATTTATTTCCCTACCTAGATGCTTATTCAAGAAGATTATTCAAAAGAGTTTGTAATGCATCTACTTTAACCATCGATGTTCCATGCACAAATTCTCTAAGTATCCATTCTTTATGCTTCACCATCAGTCCTTTGACTTGGGTTATAAAATTCCTTTTATCAATTATCGCAACTTTGTTCTTTCTCAAAACATGATTTTTCCAACTTTTCTTGCTACCTTTACCTTCTCCTAGTCCTCTTTTATTTCAATAAATTTTTCTTTGGTTATGTCTTTATTGATCTAACTTTTTTCCTCTTTGAGATGTTGTCTATGGTTTAAAACTTTGGATCATGAGGTTGTCTCCAAAATTTTTGCAATCACATGATATTTTCTCCTTTCCTCCCAACTCTAAACACATCCATTATTGTTAGTTATTGAATGTGCTTAGTTTGTTTGAAAAACTATCAAGTTTATAGTTTACAATTTTTCTTGTTCCTCTTGTTTTTCTTTGAGGACATTAGTAATGATTTCTTCCATATATGTTTGGAAAGGTGTGTTATACACCTGGAATTACTAAAGTAGATCAAAGAAAACTTGCAATGTTGCAGTGAAGTATAGAATACTTGCAATGTTGTAGTAGAGCAAATAATACTTGTAGAGTAGTGGCAGGGAATACCCTACTAGTGGTTTGTAGTATGAAAAAGTGGTAAACCATAAATGGTTTATGGTTTTAATATGCTTATTTATTGAGTGCGAGGGATGGAGGAAATCATGGAGTCTAAATTTTATCTTATCATTATGCTACCAAAATTTCTATAGAATTATGCTCCTACTGAAGACTCTTTTTAAGAGCATACAAACTATGTATTGTAACCATTTGTCTTTTTAATAATGCATTCAACATTATTTAGAGTGTAGAGTTTTTCTATACCTAGAAGGGTTTTCCCTAAGAAATCTTGTTGTCTATGGTTGGTTTTTTATTTCATTGTTGAAACTATTCTTCTTTTGATTTTTGCACATTTGTCTCTCATAGATTGGTTTATTAACCAAGGATTTAGTCCAATACAAATAACCCAATTTCTTCCAAAAAGATGTGGTTTTTTCTTCAGAAAATTTCAATAATACTTCCTGTATAATATTTCTTTGAGTGGGAGTTTTTGTAAGGAAATATTGTTGTAGGGAAATGACAAGCACATCTATACTAGAAATGGAGAAGTTTAATGGCACTAAATTTGAGATGTGGAAGCTCAAGATGGAGGATCTTCTCATCGATCAAGATCTTTGGGTTGCAGTTTATAGAGACAAACCCACCGATATGATAGATGAAGAGTGGGTAGTGTTGGCCTTATCAGGATTTTTTTGGATAATTTGGTATTATTGAACATTTTTTTATAAAAAAACACAACAACTCTTTCAGATAAGTTGGAGAATTTATATCAGGTTAAATTCTTGGTTAATACAAATTTTCTACAAAAAACATTGTTTGCCTTGAGAATGGGTGATGTTGATTTTTTATCCAATCATATAAATGCAATTAAAACTATTGTGACCTAGTCAATCTCAATTGGAGTGAAGATGAATGAGGAGGATCATTGTATGTCCCTTTTGTGTTTTTTTCTAGATTTATGGGACAACTTGGTAATGGCCATTAGAAGTGTTATGATGCATTACTTTCAAAGTAGGTGACATGAAAATAATCAGAGTCCACCATTGAGGACTTGGATGTTTGAAGAAGATATAAGGAGAAAGGAAGAAGAGATGAAATGGTAGATATAAACCCTATGGGAGACATAAGTCTCCTAGAATGTCCAAAGAAAAATGTTGGAATTGTTGTAAGGTTAGGCATTTCAGAAGGGATTACAAGGAAGAGAAGAAGAAGAATAAGAAGGAAACAAATGATTTTGATGATGAGTCTGAAAAATATTCTCAAGAGGAAGTTGGATATTCCTTTGTTGCATCTTTGACAACCCATGTAGGGTAGTGTTAGGTACCTAACCTACCTAACCCCTTAAGTGGGTAGAATAATATATTTCCATGTAATAATGTTCAAACATATATCATGAAATTTGGAGCAATCTAAAACAAAAGATACTTAAAGGCATAATGTTCAAGCATATATCATGAAATTTGGAGCAATCTAAGATAAAACATACTTAAATTCCTTAAATATTGAAACTATGCTCTCCATAATACTGAATTGTACCTCATGGATCAAGGCCCAATGCTTTCTAGAAGCCAATTGGTGTGGTGGATTCCATCTGGAATATTTGACCTCTATGGTGGTGAGAAGGGTTTCCATCTATGCAAAAGGATATCGTTGGTCATGTATTCTCTTGGCACTCCATATCTGCAACCTGAGGGCCTCAAGACATAATCTCCTTAGT
Source organism: Picea engelmannii (assembly GCA_009831015.1). Taxonomy (NCBI): domain Eukaryota; kingdom Viridiplantae; phylum Streptophyta; class Pinopsida; order Pinales; family Pinaceae; genus Picea; species Picea engelmannii. Next base: position 1,317,853 of record ML776936.1, on the reverse strand, counting down.
TATCCACAAAATGGGGATAACATTTGGCTCCTAATTAGGGACATGTGCTTGCCATAGAGTGCATGAGAATCATAACATCTCCTGGTATACACGTGCTTTCGAAAAACTCAGACAAAGGGATCAGAGCATCTAGGGTGGTGCTATTACCCTTCATCGATATATATATATATAGAAATACAAGATAAAAACTAATCTAGAAAATATAAATTTTGACATTTTTTCAAAAATTTCTAAGCTAAGAATGAAATCAATATAAAAGTAGAGAAAAATGAAAATGAAATGCATCTAAACTAGTATGAGAAATCAATATAAAAATGCAGGGGAAAGAAAGATGAATTACCTACTTACCTGGGGCATGGGCCCTAGAAAAGTCACGTGACCTATACGTAGGGTTGGAGAAGAGATCCATCCACTGGTAATGGCATCTTCCTTCCGTCTAATGTTGTCAGATAGTACCTTTTTTTATCAAAATTCTTCTTCAAGATGTAAGGGCCAAGCCATGAGTTGTTATCTTTATGGTCATATATGGGCTTGCCCTTTATTTTGTCCCACATGAGTGCAAGACTTCCTTCATTCAAATTGATGCAAGGTTTATTCTCAACATATGGAGGATTTGTGTGAACTGTCTCCTTGATGATTTCTTCATGTTTCTCATCTTCTTTCTTCAAAATCAAGATGACCCTAACTCCTTCCCATGGTGTTTTGCAACTTTCTTCTTATTTGTCCATGGAAGTAACATTTCTATGGAATATTATTGTATGAAGGGTAGCTTGGATGGATCATACTCAATAACATGTGAAGGCACATCATAGTAGTGTTCACTGACATAATTAGGGACCCTCAGATCCATCATATGTCTATCATTATTTTCCCTCTTGTGTAATATTTCATACGTTCCATCTCCCATGGGGACATATGCATGTGTGATGCTCATGCTAAGACAATCCCCAAGGGAAGAGGAACAACACCTCGACAAGAGAATCTCTAAGGCATCTAGAACATCAATCACTAATATGTCCATGAGGATGTTGATATGTGGAAAACAAATCATAAATACCTCAACGTCTTCACACACCCCAAATACCTTGACCCTTTGTGAATCAATACAACATACATTTCCATAAGGTCGGGTTTTCTTCAAACCAATTTGTTCCATCACCTTTAATGACATGAGATTTGTTGAGGTTGTAGAGTCAAGCATGCAGTTTTTCAAGAGGACACCATTCATTCCTAATGAAAGATAGAAAGGGGGGTTATTGTCCCTTGGACGATCGAGATACATAGTGTTTAGGATGGTACGAGGATATTCCTTCTTGGTTGGCACCTATAAGACTTTAAAAAACTCCCTTTTTACAGAAGGGATATTAGACATCTCTGTCAGTGAGACAATCATATTCAGTTTTCCAAACATATTTGCAACATCTATATTTAACTGAATATCATTTGTAGGAGTTGGCATACGAAGAAACTCACATATCGAAGGTGGAGGTGGTGGAGCCACCTTCTCTACTGATGGAAGATGAGTATTAGGTTGTGATGGAGGGGCTGAAGATTTATTTCTTCTAGTGTAGGTCAGATATTACCTCCTCCTTAATTCCTTCTTATGATCATCTATCAACTTATTCAAGGCCCGAAGTCTCCCCTCTCTTTCTCCTCTTCTTCGAGCTTCAATGATATTATCTTGGGTATCTTGTTCTTCTTGGAAAAAACAAATAATATCAATGGAATTCATATCATCATGATAATATTCATGTCGTCGGGGGCATTCATCTTCTCTGTGAGGTTCTTGGCATGTGATGCACCAAGATTCTATATCAACTGTCCCAAATGGTTTCAAAGTATCTAGGGCCTTTGCCTCTTGTTGAGGCCTTTGTTTCCAACCTGTGGCATCTCTCTGTTTTCTAGAAAACTGAGGTCTAGGAGCATATTGATTTCTTTCCACTATAGTAAAATGACCCATAATCTGATTCTAAACCTGGATAAACTTAATATTCATCCGGTCTATCTTTTGAGTTAAGAGGGAAATAAAATTAGGAGCATTGTTGTTGGAAACCTTAGTCTTTGCTTCTTCTTTGACACGAGGGTAGTGAAAAAGTTCTACCCTTGAATCAAGGAGATTTTCTTCAATATCGAAACTGTACGCCTTGTCTTGTGTCAATGAAGTGGTATTTTTGTCTTTGAGAATGAATTGAAACTTCCCTTCAAAATAATTCATGTAAAGGAGACAAAGTGATGATGCTATAGGACAAAAATATGTTGGAATTTGATTGTACAACCTGTCAAACCTGGTATTGAATTCCTTTATTGTCTCATTCTCCTTTTTGTTTATCTGATTAAACTCAACACCAAGTGTTCTACCATATTCCTTTGTTGACCATACGTTCTTGAATAAGTTGGAAAAAGATTCGTAGGACATGAGATGATTGTCAGAGAGTCTTATGAACCAATCAAGGGATTCTTTGGTCAGTGATGAGGAAAACAAATTCATGGCCACATCCTCATGCTCAGTACCTGCATTGTCCATGTCTTGACCCACGACATAAATATGGTCCTCAACACTTACAACATTGTTTCCTGGGAACTTTAGCAGCCACTTGTTGACTTATTTTGGCATTGTATTAGGTTATCCTTGGATGTTGGACATGTTGAGAGGTTTGTAGAGGTCCTTTTCCCAAGGTTGATCCATTAGAGAAAGAGGAAGGGTACTATGGAAGAGGGTTTTAACAATGGGAGTTTTGAGATGAGGCCTTCTTTGGTAAACTTTAGAAGGCTTGAACCTCCCAAGGGGAAAAGGTTTGGAAAAGGAAGGGTTTTGGGAAGGTGAAGTCACCAAATGAGATTCAATATAAGCTCATCAAGGAAGGTGTAAATGGAATGTCCCTTGGGTGGAGTTGCTAGGAAAGCTAAGGGAAAGGCTTTGGGATAGCTTTCCAAAGTGTCGTTAGAGTTCCAAAGAGGATTCAAAATCCTCCCTTGCAATGGCGCCAACATGTTATCGCACAAGTTGTAGGTTGGTAAAATCTCGACCCTACCACCAAAATGGAGAAAAATAAGGAACACTACACCCAATGTCACCTCGATGTAGGTATCGCACTTCAAGGGTGATTAGATCACTCTTGGGAGACGATCCTGATGACCCTAGGGGAAAATGGGATGTAAAAAAGGGAAAGGAAAGGAAGGGGTCCCTAATTTCAAATATGTATATGGGAAATGGAAATAAAATATGAGACTCAAGTAGTTTAAAGTTTTCCAAAGACTTGGGTGAATTGTCAAGGTGTTGGTACCTTCCTGAGACACAAGAAAATCCACTTTGCAATGATGTATGTTAGTTGGATAAGAAAGTTAAGATTTATGTCCCTAATTTGCAGCAATAGATAACAATATATATCAGCAATAAATAATTAGTATATATGATTAAAATATTTCTTAAATTCAAGTGAGATATGCTTGAAACAATTAGATAATGGCTCGAGAAACTTCACAATTTATAGCATGAGACTTTAGAAATTACATGTGGCTGTCATAAATATTGTATGCAGAAGTAATTTTTCAACCTTATGGATGTAGCAATACTGTTATGACAACAACAAAATCAGCCACAAAAATTCTCGAAGAAGACACCCCCAAAAAAACTTAAACCTAGTAGAACAAGTTAGCAAGCTTTTAGCACATTTTGGCAGTGAAATAAAAACTTAAGAGTGACTTCATATTAGGGTTTTTGCAGTGAATTTATCATCCTTATGGATGTATAAAACCAAGCCCTATATCATAATTTTTATCCAACAAAAATCACTTGTAATTATCTCAAAAGGTGTTCCTAGGTTAGTAGTGGGTGAGGAAAAATTTTTAGGCCTAGTCTAGGGTTACTTTAGGAGAAAAAGGGGTTAGTAGGCTAGGGTTAGAGTATCCCTAATGGATGTAGCTTAGTTTTACTATAGAATCAAGAAATTTTGGTTGAAAGGGGATGCCCTAAGGGAGGAAGAATCCCCAAGGCATCAAGATCACTATACAAAAGAGAAAATTTTAAAACTTGAAATTTGTACGTTTACCAAGGAAACAATTTGTTTCTCCCATGCAATAAGTAAATGAATAGTTCCTTTAAAAAAAGGTTAATGTATTCAATAAAATAAAAAACTAGAGGTACTACCTCCTTGGGGGTGTTAATACTCTTATTCCCAAGGCAGGTATCTCTAGCTAGGGTTTAGGCTAAGATGGTGTATGCTCTTATACTTCTCTTAGCAAACCCTTGTTAAACCATTAGCATGTAAGCATGAAGTGATGGAGACTAATATGGGGGTGTATGACATTATACTTCACACGTGGATCTATAAAACAATGTTGAATTGAAAAATAAATGATATAAACAATGTAGAAACGTTACCAGTTCAAGGAAAAATCTAAGAAAAACCACCATAAAAGCCGAAGAAAATCCTTCGAAGGATAGCGCTTCACTTCCATCAACCAATAATCCAAGAAATGGCCATTAAAACAATCAAAAGAGAGAGAACTAGCCAAAGAGAGTGGAAATTTCAGTCCAAGAGACTCTCACAAGAGGGAGAGTTATGTTAAAATGAGATCTTATGATCTCTTATTTATACAAAAAGTCACTAAGATAGTTTGTCCACATAATTAAGGGTAAAACAAAATAATAGGGGTCAAAAACTCTAATATTTCCCCTTTTACAAAGAAATATTAAAAAATTCACTTTAATTTCACTTTTGCACAAAGAAAAATCCCTAGTTATATGGATGTCACCCCTTTAGGGGACATTTTGGTACTAGGAGAAGGTCGTTGGTGGTGTAGGAGTGTAGATAGGATTCCCAAAGCCACATGTCAAGTATTCAAACAAATTTCTTCATGATCAAGGTTAAATCCCCTAAAAAACGTCCTTGTGCCAATGCATGTCAACTCACCACCAAACCCTAACCCCCCTAGGTGACGTCATGCCTCTAGAAGTGACGTTTTGCATCTCCTAGAAAAAATGTTTGGAATGTGGGGGATAGATTATGTTTTCCAAGTCATATTTTAGGCCTTGAAATTTTGATCTCTCTCACTTGGCATGTAGTTCCTTGGTATTAACTTGTGGGATTCAAGCCCCATGGAATCCAAAGCTAAGATTGTTCTTCCAAAATTGTCCACAAACTAGGTCCTGCAAAAAAAAATAAGCACACCCTCCAAGGACCTCAAGTCATAACATCATGATAAGTGAATACAATAAATAAATGATCCACCTAAGCATGTGCATCAAATATTACTATGTAAAACAATTAAGTGCTCAAAGACCTTATGCGACTGGTCAAGCTTGAATATGGGAGGGTTGATGAGGTCTCCTATTGGGTAGAAATTTCCCTAGGTCAAGGAGATTTTCCAAGAGATCCCTATATAATCCATGTAAAGTGGGTGAGGTGGTTAGGGTCAAGTCTTACTGGGCATAAGGCTCATGACATACAAGAGGTTGTAGTGTCTCATTCATGGGTGCCTTTGTAGAGGATGTGTGGTACCTTCATCTGCAATGCACTTTTTCCAAGCCCATTGTTTTGACATTTTTCATTCTTTCATAGATTCAAGGAAAGGTTTAAGGCCACTGCCCTGGCATGATGTCTAGAAAATGATAGTGTCACCTACAAACACCTAGTGGAAATGAGAAGGATGGCTTGTGATGAGACCCCCTTTCTCTCAACCATGCAACTAAGAGCCATTGCCCTGGCTTGGTGACTAGATGATGGTAATTTCATAACATTACATATTCATGGACATGATAGGTCAGATTTTGATGACACCTCCTATCCTCCAACTAACCTTTTAAGAATTCTTAATCGTATTTTATTGTGGGTCCCCTATTTTCAAAGATAAGTGTTTCATTTCTTTCTTGGGTGATCCATGGGCGAAGAATATAGAAGGTTCATACATAGGATTTTATCTTTCACCTAACATCAATCCCTCTGGGCCTTCGACCCCCTTTTCCCATAGAATGAGGGACAACCCCTTCTTGGGTCAATACACCTTAAAATCCCAAGAGATGAGGAAATGGGGGGAAATATTGATGGAAAGTGGTAAGTATGGTCGGGAGAAATACAATGGCTCTTCAAAGGAGTTCCTAATAGAAAACCCATTCCCAAGGAAGACCAATTACTAGGGAACAATGTCAACCACCAAGGTGAAGTAGGGAAAAAGTCATAATGTCCAAGCATATATCATGAAATATGGAGAAATCTAAGATAAAACATACTTAAATTCATTAAATATTGAAATGATGTTCACCATAATACTGACTTGTTCCTCATGGAGAAAGGACCACTACCTTTCTAAAGCTAGTTGGTGTGGTGGATGCCATCTAAAATCTGTGACCTTTGTGGTGGTGAGAAGGGTTTCCATTTGTGCAAAAGGATATTGTTGGTCATTTAGTCTCTCGACACTTCATATATTCAACCTAAGGTCCTCGAGACATAATCTCCTTAGTTGTCCACAAAATGGGGATTACATGACTTACTAGTGGGAATCGTAATGTTCAACGACTAGGTATTCATCCCTCCTTCTTCCATATCTATAGATCACATGGGCATGGCTTTGGGGTCCTTCCTTTGGAGTTATGCCCTTCCTTCAGAGTTATTCTCACAACACATGAGATTTCCTTCTGAAATCCTCACTATGAAAGGTTTGTTTCAAAATCTCTCGTTCAGAGTCCTTCCCATGAAATCCAAGGGATCTCTCCGATGCAACTACTTTGAACAACCCACCGATAAATGATCATGATCTCTTCAGATCAATGAATGTGGTTCTTCACTGACCAACATAGGTTTTACCAAACCATAATTGTCCTCTTTATGGACTTAGCCATTTTTCTAGTTCTGCAAGACCTCGATTTCTGATTTTCTAGAACTCAACACAATCTTGTGGGATTTGCAAACTATCAAACTTAATGTTAAATCATTGCATGATTTGCATGCTCTTCTCATAGGGCACATATGGAGTATTCAAGTAGGTAGCAGTTTGTATCTATTCAATTTTACAATTTAGCCAATCAATAGTATACATCACAACATAACTCATCACACAACATTCAAATGAAGGTTAAGTACACAAAAAATATCTTAGATTTAGACATTCACATGTGCTATCATACATTTTTTCTATTCCTGAACATTCACATAAATCATTCACAACCATTTTCAATACATATGAACACTTATCTAAAAAGGAAATAATCCAATCCAACTGATTAGGAGGGGACGCCTTTCCTCCCAAACTTAGGCCTTGTTGTAGAGTCAATTCCTACAACACGCTACCCCCATGCCAAGACAAGCTACCACCAAGTAAATTGAGTCAGAAGGGTTCCAAGTTTGTGAACATCCAAGAAGTTTACTCTCCTTCCTTTGACACAACAGAAGTTGCCATCTCCCACTGAGCTTTGGGTCTCTACAGGTTTATCAGGTGGTCTCTCAATTATATTTCCTCTACACAAGGGAGTCCCTTCACTTATTAACATTCTCGGGCTGACCTCCCTTTACCAGTGTCAATTTTTTTCTAGTAAATACCAAGTTGCAGCCCACTAATTCTCTAGTTCGAGAATCCTATTTTATTCTAAAATTCTATTCTTTTCCTTATCAATCAACACATTTTTTATTCTTCACTATGTCGTTCATCTCTGAGACTCTTTTTCTCCTTGGTATTCCATTTCCCATTCCCAGTCTCTGGGTGCCATCTTCGTTTTGCAGGGTCTCCCCTCCTCCTCCTTACTCTCCTCTGTGTGTCTGTGTTTTTTCCATATCCTCTCATCCTGTGCATGTTGCATTTTTCCTTCGTTGGTATTATCCTCCACCCCCTCAGGATCTCTACAACATCCTACAAACGTACCCTACAATCTTCCCTTTACAATCTGAAGGGGCGATTTGCGGTACATTCCTCATCGGTTATTCAATTGGCGCTTCTCTCTCTATATGGGACAATATGCCACAATCATTACTACTGAACCACTTCTATGAAATTATTTTAATGATCATGTGGTCTCCTCCATCAGTCTGGTGTGTTGGTACGTGAAGTCATCATGTTTGTAATCATAGATTATCTTGTGAAGCAATATTCCTATTTTCGTCACTGATGCATCTCATCTCCATTTCACTCAACCATTCCATCATTCCTTTGCCTCATCAATTTCCTTTGGTGTATCATTGTTATTACTTATCAAGGTTGTTCCCTCTCAATCAATAGTTTGGTGTTTATGTTAAATCAAAAAACAATTACATGCCTCATATTGTTAACATATGAAGTTTGTGCATAATTACACTCTTGGGAGAAAACATGGTGTTATAGAAAGCCTTAAGAAGACCAAGAAATTTTACATGACTTCCTATCTATTTTATGCTATAGTTTATTACCATATTTTTTAGTACTTTCCCAGAGTTAAGAATGTAGACTTCAATAAAAATCCAATTTCATTCTGGTATCTAGTGTTATGGAGGCACAAGGCCCCATATAATTTATATGAAGTATAAAATGGTTTACTGTCCTCTTTTAAGAAGATGATTCACAGACCCACCACATCCAGAATATCATTAGAAGCTGCATCCTTTATGTTAGAGAAAGGCGTTTTCAAAACCATGGAATATTTTAGTTTTATTATACTTTATGGATTTCAAGGGAAACCCTCTCTGCTGCCATTTTACATTCTAATATATTTTTCATTGTTGAAGTATGAAAACAATACAAATATTGGGTGGATTTATTCAATGGAAAAAGAAAAAAAAAAATCATCCCATTGTCGTGGAAAGTTGGAGAAATGTCTATGAAGAACATTTCTGATTTAGATGAATACACAACTCAATTTGACTAGTTCAATCTAACATAAGTTTACGAAATTCAGGGTTTCCACCAAAAGGATATTTTTTTGGCACACATGTTTTCAATTGGATATGGCTCAACATTTAGTAAATTTGTGAATTTAGAAGAAGGAGGGGGAGATAATTAAAATCCTCCCGAAGAATCTCCTAGAATCACCCTAGATGATATTGAGGCATTAACCAACACAACTGAATACTATAATAAATGGGGTTGAGAAGCGAAAAGTAAAAACCCAGGTTCACCAAACGTGTCATAGAAAAAAAATCCTAAAATAATAGCCAAGAACAGAGAAGGTATTCCACTGGAAGGAGATAAATACCCTACCAGAAAGCTAATTGAAAAATCACACATTGTTCATGTCTCTATAAAAATAAAAGAGGAATTCAAAAAGAAGGGAAGGAAGCACCTAAAGATGAAATGAGACCCAAATATATGGAGGTTGATGACATAATGGGAGAGCCCAACTGGGTCGAATAAAGGATGATAAAGAGAAGGTTCATAGATGAATAATTGGCTTCCCAGGAGCCAAATATATTTAATGAGGAATCTGCCACTTTGCACCACACGACCTACAATAAGAATTCAAAAAAATTGTTAATTGAAAAAGTAAAGTTGAAGAATGAAAAGGTTTTAGAAAAATGGAAATCAGAGGTTGATTTTCAAGGGGTAAATCCCTAAAAAATCATTGAGTTTCATGAAAAAATTGGTGAAGCCTTAAAGTATTTCATTGACAAGATAAAGAAGGAGAATTTCATCTTAAAGGAAAAAGTAAAAGAGTTGGAAAAATATTTTCTTCCAAGACCCTTTTTCGTTGAACCCATCACTACTATACAACCATTGTGAATTCTCGAGGATGTACCAGAAACTAGCTCTAGGTTGAAAGGTTCATCAAGTTTATTATTGGATGTAAGAAAATATATTGGAGATAGAATTAAGAGAAGGATAATATTGATCCTTGAGATATGGGAGTTAGCAACAAATTCAACTACTCTCTCAACAAGGGTCTTGGGTTTTAAAGAATATCTCCAAAAATATTTGGAAAATGATGAAATCTTTTATAAAGAGGAAGCGGGTACATTTTCGACAAAGGTCTCAAGTTTAAGTGATATACATAGGAGAGACCAAAATCTTCCTTCCAAGACTCGTATGAAACAAATTAATGCTTTTTGGTTGAAAATAATTAAGTGTTTAAGGGAAATGTTGTTTGAATGTGATGTTATAAATACTAAAAGAGGTGATATGTTTTTAAAACTTGTTGATTTGACTAAGAAATTGGAGATCCCAATCTTAATTATGGACGCAATGATCTTATTAAAAGAGCAATTATAAGAACAATTGGGTTCCTTGAAATTTTCTTGGGTGAGTGAATTTAATGACTCAATTGAATATTATGAAGAAGAAGTGGAAAGGTCATTAATTTGGTACGTGAACAAAAATGAATATATTGAAGACACACTTCATCAATTGAGACTTGATCTTAAAGATCTAGAAAATGAGTTATTTGAAACCAAGACTAAACAAAAGATAACAATTTCTCCTATGAGGGAGTATATTGAACAATGGTTGAGAAAACATTTGGTTAAAATAATCAAAACATATCAACAAGAACCTGGTAATATGGTTATGCCACCTCTATCCCAACAACAACCTATTAAGGACATATCAACAAGCAGATAGAGGGTATGATCTTCCATCATACTAAGTCAAGTAGTCACTTTGTTTTTCTCTCCTTTCTTAGTTAGTATTAATTTTTCCATTCTTCTTTCATAATTTGTGAAAACCAAAGGCCGACCCATGAGTGTCTCATTTCTATCTTCCAAGTATTTATTTAATTTCATGGTTTGTGAGATCCCAATCCTAGTTCTCTTTGAAGGAAAAATGGCATTTACTTTTATGTACTTTATAGACATTGTTATTTTTTAAAATACATCTATTATGTTTTGAGGTTCCAAGAGAACTATTTAGGATATTACATTAGTGATTTATTATAATTTTAATTTTAAGCATGAGATATCAAATGTGTGTCTATCAAAATATTTTTGGATCTTAATTGAATGATAATTTAAAGATCCCTTCCATATGTGGTCCTTATATTATTTCCTTTTGATGAATAATGTGTCTAACTTTGTTGAATACTATGATGGAAGTGTCGTTGGATGAGACTATTTACTCTCTTGGTTCATAACATTATATTATAGTGTGAATATTTGCTTGCTGTGAAATTCCTGGTCCTTTCTTTGGTACTATTTGCATGTGAATATTTGTTTTAGGAATAATCCTGGTCTTCTCTCAAGGAATTTTTATATTCTTGTATATTATTCAAATATAGAGGAGTACCGCCTCTTTAAAACCAAAGGGGGATTTATCCTCATGATGTTATCTTAAATACCTTAAAACAAACTTTTAGATCAACTTTTAGCTAGATCGATCTAGGAGGAAATAATGGATCCTCTCGTGAGAGTGAGAATATTTGAAGGACCACAAAATATTTCAAAAAACCACAAAAAATAATGACCCACACTCGAGGCTCTGATACTAGTGATATGGGAAATAGGGTGTAATAGGTTATATCTAATAAAATATTAAAAATATTTACTATTAAGGTTATTTTTCCTTTAGATATCGATAATATTTAGTTATTAATTTTTTTCTTATGCATGAAATAGATAAAATGTGGAAAATAGAGAGTAGTAAAATACAATCACACCATCCAAAAATAAATAAAAGATATGACCTGGAAAAACCAATACGAGGGAAAACCTAGCTAGAAGGTGAGGCTGCTTTGCTCTCTTTTCTCTGGTATAGGAATGACACAAGTACAAATAAAGAGGAACTCTCTATGGAGTTTCCTTTGACCTGTGGCCTTTGTGGCTGCTACAAAATCTCTCATTCTCTGTTATGCTCACGAAATTCCACTCATATGTTTTTCTCGGCTATGGAACAATATACAATGCAAAAGAATGGAACTCCTTCTCCTCCTAGTGGCTCGGTATTTTACATATCTCGATAGCCATCTAGGGGTAGGTTTTTGACTTCCTCAACCCTCAATTGTGATAGGGTTTTGGACCTTCTAGAATCTTATTAAAATTACATACGTGTCTAGCCCCATATGCATGAGTAATGGAGGATAATGTGGCATCCACTCGTACCATGGTGGTCAACATGGTAGGTAAACTTGTGTGAGGAATAAAATTTGCATAAAAGATACGATTGACATGATTGTTTCACCATTGGAAAGGTATTGATGTGTAGAATAACGTCCTGAGGTAGAATATTTTCTGGGAAAGTTTTAATTGCAAAAAATGTCATTTGATGCCTCAAAATGACCCCGGAAGGTTCCAGACCCAAATTTTCCAAACTAGGACGTGCCATTAAAATGAACCTACAATCTTATTCCTCCAATTTCTTCCACTCTAAAAGGATCGAGATAGATGAAAAACAATATAACAATCCAACCCAGATGAGTTTTACAAGTTTATTTGAATGGTTACTCTTACATAAGTTAATTATAACTTAAAAGTATTATTCTTGTTGTGTCAACATGACTGGTTGAAGGGGAAACTAGAGTACAAATCATACTAGTCGATTTAAGGAGAGGATCACCCTTGGAGCAGTCAATTGTTTTGTTGAAAATAGTTTTTGAATTATTATTCATTGACAATATATTTTACTTGTGATTTAAAATGTTGTTGTGTACCTCATTGTGGAAGATTGTAAAGTTGCTAAAGGTAATTGAACATACCATCGAATAACCTATCGTATTAGTGTTATTCAGGTCTACGAATGACCTCGTATTATTTTTGTTGATTAGATTTATGTATTGATAGATTAGAGAATCAAGTAGCTTATCTTCTCATTTTTAGGTAGTTAATTCAATTATATTATTATTAATCCTCTTGGAATTTATGAGTGGATTCTATTACCAAGGAGTCAAGTTGATAAGTTATTGTTGAAATACATATTATGTATATTATTGACTATATATACATATATTAAGAGTGAAGCTCAGACACATGCACTGTATTTTATGTTGTTACTCTCATTATTGGAATGATTAAAAAAAAATGAATTTTGTAGGCTATGTGCTTTGTTTTAGGTCAATGTCCTAGATGGGTGTTACATATGCTATCAAAGCATAGTTATAATGCTAAGGATTATGAACTTGCATGCTGAATTATTAATTTTTCATACACACACACACACACACACACACACACACACACACATATATATATATATAATCTGATTAAAAGTTGAAATTTGTATGCCCATGCATGTAGGAAAGCAATGGATAGAAGAAGAGTAAGAGGTGGAAGTAGGTTAGAAAGAGGATGTGGTGCACAAACAACACTTCAACCTACACCTCTACCATATCCTCCAAGAGAGGTTCATGGTAATTTACCTATAAGTGATTTTATGACAATGATTTCAAAGAATGTCTAATGATTTGGCTAGAAGGTTGAACTAAGAAGAAAGTGGTTCTTCCAATCTTAGTGAGGGGCTAGTAAACCATCATAATGTTAGTGGTCAACGAGAACTAGAAAAAATTAGTTTCCATAATTTTGGGGCTCCACTAATGGAGAGGCAGCTAAAGCATGGCTTAAAAATATGGCCATGTGCTTTGCATTGGGAGATTATACTCTAATATCAAGGTGCATATGGTTATCTTCTAATTGAAAGGAAGTGAATTACTGTGGTGGAATACCTTGTTATCACAGTTGGGTATAGATGTTTATTAAATATCATGGGAACTATTTGAGGAGCATCTTGGAGAATGCTACCTCTTCGAGGAGTTCATTGAAAGGAAGTTGAATGAGTTCAATTCCTTGAGACAGGGTAGCAAGTTAGTGTCGAAGTATGAGACTAGATTTATGGAATGTTAAGGTATGCACCATATTTGAACATGGAGAAGTTATGGTTCAACAAGTTTGTGTATGGGATAAATCATAACATTGGATTGAAAGTTTGAATATTGATGCATTGTACGTTGTATGAGGCAATTCAAAGGGCTATAATGGTCAATGAAGAACTCATAGGACATGGTCAACTGAGACCATGTATGCCTTCAATTTTTAGAATAATAGAGACAAAGTTTACATATAGACTACTGATAGGGAACAAGCATGCACTAACGTGCCATTTGAAAGAGACCCAAATATTTTACTTAGAAGGTTAGAGTCCACTATATAGGGAATTGTTCTAGCATGGAAATGCTAGACCAAAATAGAATTAGTAGAGTAGTGGGTCTATGTTTACATATTTTGGGAGTTTAAGGAAACCTCTTAAGTGGGGGTGTTGGACATGTGAAGAGATGCACTTTTAAAGAGAATTTCCACATTGAGTGAGAGGAACCAGTCAAGAGAAAAGCAGGGTCATTGTAGGTGATTTGAGTATATTCTAAAGGATTCATGCAACGATGATCAACCTCCAGAATAAGCATCATTTGATAATACTCGAGACAACAAGTAAGATTAATGGTAATTTTTTTCATTATTAATATATCTATGATCAAAAAAAGGTTTTATTTCACATAATCCATTATCTAGATCTGGGATGATGGAAAGTAGTCAAGAGGATTTTAATTAGGTCGAAATGGCTTTTGATGTTAAATAAGGGGTAGGGAAATTAATTAAAAATTGGGAAGTCAATCTTGGGGTATGTGTTTCCCAAGTGTCATTCTAAACTACCAAGAGATCCTATGATATGATCATATATATGAATTGGTTAAAATATCACGAGGAAGTGTTAGATTGTAAGGTAAAATGTTTTGTTTTATAGAAGACTTAGGACCTAAAATAATTTTAGCAGGGACTAATAGAGGAGTTCCTTTGAGATTTATTTCAATGATGGAATTGAAGAAAGTATTAGCAAGGGTCATAAGTTGTATGTTGTGACAACTATGAACTAGAAAGAGGATATGATGAACATAGTTTGACAACATCCCATGATGTGTTTCTAGATGAGTTACCTAGACTATGACCTAACAAGGAGTGGGAGTTCATGATTGAACTCAAACTAGGAACTAAACCTATCATGAAGGATCCCTTAATTAGGGGAAATTTGAGGTCTAAAATGGGTCTCCTTAGGAAAATAATAAAAAAATGGTTAAAATAATAAAATAATAGTTATGAATTTTCAAAGGGAAAGGGAAAAATACTTTTTTTAATCATATTTTTGACTCCTTGTAGGTTTACTCAAATTTCAAGTGTGGGCACTCGTTGGATGTGAAATTGAATTTTGCATCCTACTCTACATACTTTTGATAGACCCATAGTGAAATAAAGTGGAAGTAAATGAAAAAAGTGTGTTTCTAAAATGGGACTCCTAAGAAAAATAGAAAAAAAAATAGTTAAAATAATAAAATAAGAGTTATGAATTTTCAAAGGGAAAGGAAAAAATTAGATTTTTTTTTCGTATTTCCAACTTATCTCCTCATAGGTTTACTCAAGTTTCAATTTTGGGCACTCCTTGGATGTAGAATTAAATTATGCATCCAATGAGTAACGACTCTGCATACTTTTGACAGATCCATAGTGAGATAAAGTGGGCGTACACAAAAAAAGTTTGTTTCAGAAACACACTTTATTAAGACATGTTTTGGTTATTATGAGTTTGTAGTGGTGCCATTTGGGTTGACTAATGTGCCAATTGTGTTCATGAGTCTAATGAATGGGATGTTTCGACAATACCTCAATAAGTTTGTGCAATTGTTTTTGGATGATATTTTGATATATTCAAGGACACCAAAGGACCATGAAGAGCATTTAATTAGTATTACAATGTCTTAGAGAGAATAAGATACATAATAAAATCTCTAAGTGATTTTATTTCAATAAGAGATTCATATCTTCTCAAAGATAGTGATGCAATCCTCGTACTCCCTCGTAGGGTTGCACGACCTCCCGGTCTCTAGATCTTTCCTTCTTCTGAGTCAGATCAACTCTTTGGGCTCCTAATCAAACCCCCAAAAAATCTACACAGGTCCCTTTTTCCTTCTATGTGTAGGTCCCGAAAGACCCAAGGGATAATTTCCACACGCTCCCAAAACACTAGTTTCAGGCGTAACCCCCTTTGGCTTTAGCCCCTCCTTCATACGACCTTGGGTCGTGTCCCTGTGTTAATGTGTGATTATGGGAATGGGAAAGAGTGGTTTCAAACCAACTTACTTTTCGCTTTGCAATCCTCCTCGTGCTGCCACGTATCCATTTATGATTACCATGGTTCCAATTGCAGCCCTCTCTGGAATAATTATCCTCTGTGCAAGTTCTAGAACAACAATCCTTCCCATCCGTCGATCTCCTGTCTCTCGAAGCTTCCTTATGATCAACGACTATTATCGAATATCCTTTCCTTCCATATATGCACGGTCTCATATCTGCATGATATGTCGACACATAGCTCCCCTCTAAATCAATGACTACGATTGATTCCATCTTTCTGGACTTCAGGAGTTTCAAATCTCAATCTCTTCTTTCCTCCGTATGACAACCTTCCAGAGTGGAATATATGCTGCCACCTGTCTCCCTGAACCTATGACTAGGATCTCCTCCGCGGATCCGGCCTTCGAAAATCTCAAATCTCAAAATCTCGTCCCAGCTAACTGGGTATCTCCCGGAGTGGAAGATATACTGACATGTATCCTCCCAGATCAACGGTCATGCTTTCGCTTCAGGACTTTCACCTCCTCAATGAGATAAACGGTCCTACAAATCCTTCCTTGATCAATTCCCAAGATTTTCTCTGGGTCCTCGGACCTTTTCTCCTTGGATTTTTTCCATAGTTCTTGATTTTGCACCACGTGTCCTCCTCCACATCGATGTCTCTCATTGTTTCTGGGAATTCGGCCTTCGACTTTCTCAAATCTCAAAAACCACAAATCTTCGAAGTGAAATATTTCAGAGTGTTGGATCTTCTGACACATTTCCTCTCTTGATTCCATGACTGTTCAATAGTTGTCTAATGGAATGAATCTTTATCCTCCACATGTCCCTTCACAGATCAATGACCCATGTTCTTCCTTTGGGATCAATGACCCTTAATCATTTCGGCCTTCGACACTTCAGAACTTTTCGAAACTTCTTTTCCAAAAAAACCCCAGAGTGCAATCCTTCGAAGTCCATGATTTGGTGACACCTATCCTCTTCCAAATAGACGACTATTGATTGCTTCAGTTGTTCGGGCTTCAACGATTTCAAACCTTTATCTTTCGCATTATTATGGAGTGACTTCACCTGGAGTTCATGATCTTTCAGCACGCGTCCTTTCTAGATCTAACAGTCTAGCTTCTCTTTGGCTCTTTGGACTTCGATGATCTTAGTTCTCAACTGAACCCTTACTACAAATTATTCAGAGCTCGTGATCTATTGACAAGTGTCCCTCTGCAAATCGACCACTCTCAGCTCTTCAACTCTTCGGGCTTTGGGTGTTTCAACCTTCTGCACTCGCGTTCCTCCCAAAGCGTTTCCGCCTGAACTTGATGGATTTCTGCCACGCGTCCTCCCGAATGATGGACAGTCCCAAATGAATTTGGGAATTTTGTGATTCCACCCTCCTGCATGTACACAAAGCTTTAAATCTCGTGCACCTTCTCATGATCTGACGATGACTGATCTTCAATGCTCAGATCCAACGCTTGAGATCTATTTCCTCTTATGCACTTTCTATGTTCACTAGACATAGATTTAATGGTCCAGACTCCTCCTTACAATAAAATTCGATGGTTTTTGTCACCCTTCCTCTTGAGCTTTAGATTTCTCTCCCGAATTGGAAGATTTCATCAATTTTCAAAGGTTTTTCAGCCTTTGAACTTTCTCTGATGAACATGACTATCCTGGGTCTCTCTTATGCTCTTTCAAGCGTTATCTCCTTTGAGATTTTGGACTTAGAATAAGTTTGTCCCCTATGCACTCTTTGCGTTATCTCTTCTAATCTTGTCCCCTTCGAAGGTTATGATCTCCCACACACTCCTTAGGTTTCTGGGATTTCTTCAAACTCAGATCCGAAGGATTTCTTGGGAAGAAATTCTTCTCGCCCTCTTGGTGTTCTTCTTGCTCAATGCACACCTTGCAGATATGGTTCTTACAAAGTATTCAATAACTTTGTTTCTTCCTGAAATCAACACAAAGTTCCCTTAGTGCACACTTGCACCCGCTTGATGCCCGCCTGGCAGAGCTTTACAGAGTTCTCAGTAACTCTGGTTCTCTCTGAACTTCCGGTGCACTCCTTGCACCTCTACTAATGAAGGTTCAATGACATCTCTCCTGAACTTTTCCTGATATTGACTCACCTCTGTCGACGCACTCTTTGCGGACTTTGTGCACTCCTTGCACTCAGAAACTCAGAATGAGAGAAACAATTGAAACTCATTCAATACTTCATTAGTTCACTCATTCATAAATGAATGACATATACAAGCATAAAAATGAACATAAATACATAAACACACGATATGCAGAAAAAATTGCTTTTATATTATCTTTGTGTGTCTGTATAGATGTTTTACAAAATTGGACTGCAACAGAGTCCTAGTTCTCTCAAGTTCTCCTAATCTAACTCTACCCTGATTTCTTCTTCTACTATCTGACCTCTCTCCCGAGATTTGTTTCTCCTATCAGACCTCTGTCCCAAGATCTGCCTCTCCTAAATCTCATTTCATTTCATCTCCTCTCCATCTGATGCAAGGTCTCCTTACAAAAGAGGGGCTCTGTGATATTTTCCTCTCTCACCTAACCTCCTCTATTACATTAACTAACATTTATTGCTAGATAAGAGTCAACACTCCATATATGCAACCTCTTACAATCCTTCACGACTTTACAAGCAAGTTGCATTTTTAAAATGTTGTTTACAAAATATCTCAACGACTCGATTTAATTTGGAGTTAATTTCTGATTTGAAATTATGTCATGTTGAGATGTCACGTCCTTGTCTCCATGCTTGCGTCTTTAACTTTGAAGGCGATTCTCCTGCATCATACTCCTATGCTGGGAAAATCATGAGATCCTTCTCATGAGTTCCTCTCTTCCAATGTTGAAATCCCCCTAGATCCCAAACGTTTTCTTGGAGTTGTCCTCTTGCTCCTGTCCAACTATGTTGTTGTTGTTGCTGTTGCTGCTTCTGCATCTTCTTCTTCCCTACTGTTGTTGCAAGTTCTCTTTTGTTCAGATTTCCTTTTCTGACTTCTTCTTGTGATGACCTCATCATCATATTCCATATCTCCTCTATCACCCTGTCCAGCTGCTCCACTGGATGGTTCTCCTTATGTAGTCTTCACTGTTGCACTTCCTTCTCTTTTCCATACTTATTAGTGGGAAGACCTACTCGATCTCCCATGTTGTCTTTACTTCCCCTTATGGTACAAAGTTTCCATTCTGTTGTAGACTCCAGTACTACAGTCTCATCTTTGAGATGCCACTCAACTTCCTCCTTTGACATATTGGCTTCTTCCAGCTCCTCTTGCATTGGTTCAAGTCCAACTTCTTTCAGCTGCTCCTTTGTCTAGTATGCTCCTCCATCTGTCTCCAATTTGATCTGATGGATGTGAAATATTTTCACCATTACCCTCCTCTCTAGGGATTTCAATTCTGCATACAGATCAACAAGGTCTTTGATTTCTGTTTCTCTTTCTACTATAGACTCTGGTGCCACAGTCATCTCATGTTCAACTTCCTGGATGAAAATTTTGAGTCATTCTTCTGAATTATCATCTCCTTCTTCTAGGGTAGACATCAATGTCTTCTCCATTTCTTCCTCTTTGACATTTTATGCTAGTTGTCCTTCCTCTTCTGCTGCACTTTCATCATGTGCACTGGCCTCTACTTGGCTGTTTGGTAGGAATGTCTTGATCCCTCCAATAATTAGAATGCCCCTCTCATCCTCTTCTTTGATGGTAAAAGTATTTGACTTCTCATCATCTAAATTCACATGGTTTGCAAACGCACATGAATATTCACCTATCAGCACTCATCGATACGAACTCTCAACAGAGTCTGTGAGACTCTCAGACAGTCTCATCTCTTCCCCCCTTCTCACCTAACAATTTGGGACTTCTCTTCTGCCCACCTAGCAGTCTATGAGATCAACTGATCCCATATCATTGCCTACCTGGAAACTTGAACTTCCATTACTGCTCCCCTGGCAGTATATGAGACCTTCCACTGATCTCTTTCCATTTCCCATCTAGCAACTCGAAAGTCCATTTCTGCCCACTTGCTAGTTTACAAAATCTTCATCTGATCTTGCCTCCTCCTCATTAATGAGGTGTCTTCCTATCTCTGGTTCACAGATGTGAATCATTTATTCCTCTGTGTCACTAAGGTTTTCAGCATGCCTCAGCCACCTTATCAACCCTTGTTGTTTCTTTCTGGCCAACAACTTCTGAACATGCCATTTTACTTTCCTATTCAGAGGACATGTATATCTCCTATGTACCTTTGCCTCTTGTTGCATATTCAATGCTAGCGGTTCCATCCTTTCTCTTATCTTATTGAGGTCCAAACCCATCTCTAGATTGCATTTCTTCTTGTGGCCTTGTCTTTGACCATGATCATGGCCTTCACTATCCATTTCCACCTTCTACCTGCTCTCTTGGCAAACATATGGATTAATCTACACATGAGAGCATCTCCATCTTCTCTCACAACTCACCTGGCTATTTAAACTTTCGTTGTTGTTGTGCACATGCAACAACCTTCTTACACAACATCAACACTCTTCCTTCCTTGAATCACCTGTTGTCTACAGGCAAATTTCAGTTTTTGATACCACATGATGTTATCAGGTCATCTCCTTTCACTGTCTCTCCCTTTGCTTGCTGTCTACAAGGAAAATGAAAAGCTCTGATACCACCTGCCTGCAGCCCACCTACTCCCCCGTACGATGCATGACCTCCCGGTCTCTATATATTTCCTTCTTCTAAGTCAGATCGACTCTTCAGGCTCCTAATTGAACCCAAAAAAAATCTACACAACTCCCTTTTTCCTTCTATGTGTAGGTCTCGACAAACCTGCAGGCTAATTTCCACATAATCCCAAAAATCTTGTTTCAGGCATAAGCCCCTTTGGCGTTATCCCCTCCTTCATACGACCCTGGGTCGTTTCCTTGTGCTAATGTACGATTGTGGGTGCAGTAAATAGTGGTTTCAAACCAACCCTCGTTTCGCTCCATAATAATCCTCGTGCTGCCACATATCCATTTACGAATAACATGGTTCCAATTGTGGCCCGCTATGGAATAATTATCCTGTGCACAAGTTCTAGCACAACAATCCTTCCCATCGATCGATCTCCTGTCTCTCGACACTTCCTCACGATCAACAATTGTTATCGAATCTCCTTTATTTCCATCTATGCACGATCTCATATCTACGTGATTTGTCGACACGTAGCTCCCCTCTAAATCAACGGCTACGGCTGATTCTGACTTTTCGATCTTCGGGAGTTTCAACTCTCAATCTCTACTTTCCTCCATATGACAACCTTCTGGAGTGGAAGATCTGCTGCCACCTTTCTACCAGAACCTATGGCCAGGATCTCCTTCGTAGATCCGGCCTTATGAAATCTCAAATCTCAAAATATCATACCAGTTGACTGGGTATCTCCCGGAGTGGAATATCTGCTGACACGTATCCTCCCAGAACAACGGTCGTGGTCCCGCTTCAGGACTTTGACCTCCTCAACCATATCAACAGTCCTACGAATCCTTCCTTGATCAACAACCAAGATTTTCTCTGGGTCCTCAGATCTTTTCTCCTCTTCTTTCTTCCGAAGTTCTGGATCTGGTGCCACGTGTCCTCCTTCGCATCGATGACTCTCATCATTTCTAAGACTTCAGCCTTCAGATTTCTCAAATCTCAACAACCACAAATCTCCGAAGTGAAATCTTATGGAGTGTTGGTTATTCTAACACCTGTCCTCTCTTGATCCAACGACTATTTAATAGATGTCTAATGGAGTGAATCTTCATCCTCCATGTGTCCCTTCACAGATCAACGACATGTGTTCTTCCTTTGGGATCAACGACCCTTAATCATTTTGGCCTTCAGCGCTTCAGAACTTTCCTTAACTTATTTTCCACGAAAAACCTGGAGTGCAATCCTCCGAAGTCCACGATCTGGTGACACCTAACCTCTTCTAGATCGACGACTATCATTCGCTTCGGCTGTTCAGGATTTGACGATTTCAAACCTTTCTCCTTCATGCTACTTCGCAACGACTTCACTCGGAGTTCACGATCTTTAGCTACGATTCCTTTTTGGATCTAATGGTCCAGCTTCTCTTCGGCTCTTCGGGATTCGATGATCTCAATTCTCAACTAAACCCTTACTACAACTTACTCGGAGCTTGCGATCTATTGGCAAGTGTCCCTCTGCATATTGACAACTCTCGGCTCTTCGACTCTTTGGGCTTCAGGTGTTTCAACCTTCTGCGTGCTCGTTCCTCTCGGAGCGTTTCCACCCGAAATTGATTGATTTCTGCGATGCGTCCTCCTGAATGATGGACAGTCCCAAATGACTTCAGTACTTTTGTGAGTCCACCATCCTTTGTTCACTGGACATAGATCCAACGGTTCAGACTCCTCCTTACAACCAAATCTGATGTTTGTTATCGCCCCTCCTCCCGAGCTTTAGATTTCTCTCCCGACTTGGAACATTTCGTCAGTTTTCAAAGGTTTTTCGGCCTTTGAACTTTCTTCTGTGAACCCAACTATCTTGGGTCTCACTTACACTCTTTCAAGCATTATTTCCTCTAGGATTTTGGACTTAGAATAAGTCCATCCCCTACGCACTCTTTGCGTTATCTCTTTTGAGATTGTCCCCTTTGAAGGTTCTGATCTCCCATGCACTCCTTCCATTTCTGGGATTTTTTCAAACTCAGATCCGAAGGATTTCTTGGGAATAAATTCTTCTCGCCCTCCTGTCGTTTTCCTTTCTCAATGCACACCTTGCATAGCTACTTCTTACAGAGTATTCAATAACTTTTTTTCTTCCTAAACTCAACACAGAGTTCCCTTAGTGCACACTTGCACCCACTTGATGCCCGCCTGACAGAGATTTACAGAGTTCTTATTAACTCTGGTTCTCTCTAAACTCAACAAAGAGTTCTTCTGGTGCACTCCTTGCACCTCTACTGATCAAGGTTCAAGGATATCTCTCATGAAATTTTCCTAAGGTTGACTCACCTCTGTCGACGTACTCTTTGTAGATCATGTGCACTCTTTGCACTCATAAACTCAGAATGAGAGAAACAATTGAAACTCATTCAATACTTCATCAGTTCATGCATTTACAAATGAACGACATATACAAGCACAAAAATGAACATAAATACATAAGCACACGATATGCAGGAAAAAAATCTTTTCTATTATCTTTGTGTGTCTATACAGATGTTTTACAAAACTGGACTGTCACAGAGTCTCAGTTCTCTCAAGTTCTCCTTATCTAACTCTACCTTGATTTCTTCTTCTATTATCCAACCTCTCTCCTGAGATCTATTTCTCCTATCAGACCTCTCTCCCGAGATCTGCCTCTCCTAAATCTCATTTAATTTCATCTCCTCTCCATCTGATGCAAGGTCTCCTTACAAAAGAGGGGCTCTACGAGCTTGTCCTCTCTCACCTAACCCCTCTATTACATTAACTAACAATTATTGCTATATAAGAGTCAACACTCCATTTTTGCAACCTCTTACAGTCCTTCACGACTTTATAAACAAGTTACATTTTTAAAATGTTGTTTACAAAATATCTCAACAACTCATTTTAATTTGGAGTTAATTTATGATTTGAAATTCTATCATGTTGAGATGTTGCATCCCTGCCTCCATGCTTGCGTATTTGAATTTGAAGGGGATGCTCCTGCATCAGATAGCTACCACCATTTGAGCAAGTTGTTTTCAGTTCTGTAGTTTTATAGTTTCAGCCTATTTTATTTATTCAATAGAAGTTATTGTTCACTGGATATATGTTGTTGTTCTTTGTATCTCTGTGTTATTGTATTTCTTATGTTAGTCATTTCGTTCCGCTCATAAATCTAGATCGATATATTTCATAATGTAACCATCTATTCATTTCTAATCTCTTAGAGACTCACAAGGATATGAAAACATAAACAATAAAAGATATGTGTGTGTGTGTGTATCAAGCAATAATAAAATAAAAAGTCAAAATCGCATCATCTATAAGTGTATCTACAACCAACGAGATCATTCTTATAACTAGAATTCCCTCAAATAATAATATTGTATTAATCAAATAAATTCAAAGAAAAAGGGGGCACTAAATACACCCCCTCCTCAAGAAAAATCATCCTGAAATTCTAAAAAAAATAAGGAAACTATCAATGTATCTCAATGACATCATCCCACGTAGCTGAACTCAGACTATAATTATCCCAGAATAGCTTTACATGGTCGAAGAAACGATGCCAAATATTCTAAGTTGGTTGGTCTAGTATGCATATTAGGACTCATTTTTTATCATCTTACATTACCATCATATTTAGATCATATGAACAATGTTTTTCATGTGTATGATTTACATCATTATATTTGAAAATAATATGCATACTAGGACTGGTTTCTTACCATCTTACATTACCATCATATTTCGATCATATGAATGGTGTTTTTCATGTGTATGATTTACATCATTATATTTCAAATATTTCCCATGTTATTTATTTGAGTCATTTGTATATGTCGAACAAGGGGGCCTTGAAGTTTGACCAATATACATACTAGACAAACCAAATTAGCATCTTTGGCATTGTTTGGTTGACTAGGTAAAGGTGCAATGGGATAGTTATAGTCCCATTTCATCTACTTGGGAGGATGTGGCTAAGATTCATTAATAGTTTCCTTATTTTCTTTATAACTCCAAGATGAATTTTATTGAGGAGAGGGTGTATGTAGTTCCCTCTTTTTCTTTGAATATTTTTGATTAATATGATGTTATTATTTGAGGGAATTCTAGTTACAAGAATGGCCTCGTTTGTTGTAGATACACTTAGAGATGATGTGATTTTGACTTTTGATTTGATTACTGCTTGATACACACACACACACACATCTCTTTTATGGCTTATGTTTTCATATCCTTGTGAGGCTATAGGAGATTAGAAATGAATACATGGTTACATGATCAAATATATTGATCTAGATTTATGAGTGAAACGAAATGAATAAAAGACTGAATACAATAACACAGAGATACAGAGAACAACAACAGATATCCAGTGAACAATAACTTCTGTTGAATAAATAAAATAGGTTGAAATTGTAAAGCTGCAGAACTGAAAACAACTTGTTCGAATGGTGGTAGCGATCTCTAAGAATAGATGTGGCTACTATGTGCATCTGTCTTAGAAGAATGATTACAATGAGGCTTGAGATGAATTTTTACCATTACTCATGAATGACAAAACCTTAGACATCCAAAAACCTAACCCTAGGAGATGAAACACCAAAAGTTATGTGGGCCCCGACATGGGTAGGTTGGTACCTCAACTTCCCAAGGTCGTAACTTTTTAATACGACCTCCCTTTTAGGCATGTGATAGCCCACTGGAAAGGTATTTTGGAGAACTACACATTATGTCATAAAACTCTTCCCCTATCTACAATTTAACTATGGAAAGAAAAAAGAAAAACTCTCTATAGGGCCCCAAAATGGCCCTGGAAGTACACAAAGATGTATTGACATGAAAAAATTCAAAATAATCCAGTTGGATTAGGTGGGTGGCCACCAATATCCACATCGAAGTTGTGCATGGCTTCAAAGAGTCTCGAAAGTGTAGAGCCCACAATTACAAAAAATTACAGAAGAACGTGATGAACTAAAGACTATTAAGAGGAGCCATTTGGAATAGGTGATTGGTCACCAATATCCACCTGTATCATATATTATATTATATGATGTTATTGATGATTTTTCAATTGGGAGAAGAAGAACCACATGTGCATATGAACTTCATATTGAGTCAAAATATGTGGACCTAGGATGGGGTCAAGTTATAGCTTATATAACTTAATATTGTTTTTATTTTGTGAATATAATCTAGACTTAATATTGTTTTATAATTTGACCTAGGATGGGGTCAAGTTATGATTATTAGACTATGTTATTTGATATGTTTGTCTCTAGATGAGTTCAGAGACATGGAAGCATTTTCCAAATACGCTTACACATAGGAAAATAGTTGTATGGAGAGATGTGACAATGAGTACCATCGAGAGGGGAGTTCTAGGTTGCCTAGTCTTTCCTACTAGCACTCCCTTCCATGTAACAAGTTGGAAAATATATGTTCTATGTTTTTTCCTAGAGGTTTCATACTTAGGGGCACACAATAGGGTGTCAATCCTTATTCATTAGTAATCATTATTCTCTCGCTAGTGGTGAATCATTTGGGTTAGTTAAATTGCAACTATGACACTGTCCCCCACCATTAAAAAATGATACTTGAAGGGAATGCATGAACATGGAGCACTTGGTACATCTTGGTAGGAACTACTTGAAGAGTATCTAAGGCTATGACACCTTGGTTATCATGCACTTGGAGATTTTTATAGGTTATGTGTAGCTCTTGATGCAATATGTTTGTAGTGATAATGTCTAGCTCTTGGTACTGAGTACTTGAAGCCTTTAAGTTAACCATAAAAGAAGGAGAAATAATATATCATATGTATACTGATAGGAAGAAGGAGAAGTGGAAACTTTGAATATTAGAGATTTGGGTACTAGGTGCAAAATGAATTGTTTAAATTTCAGAGTGTAATAATGCCTACAATGTCATATGAAAGAAATTGAGGAAACAAAGTGTGTCTAATATATAAAATAAACTTCTTCAATACATAGTTCAAATAAAAGAAAAAATATATCTAGATAAATTTCTATAAATATTTTGTTTGATTAATTTGAAAAATTAAAATCTAATATTCTTTCAAATTATAAAACAATATTAAGTTTAGATTATATTCACAAAATAAATTTATTAAAATAAAATAGTATTCAAACTTTGTACAATTTACTTTTTAAATTCTACATAAAACTAATCTAATTTATTAATTCCAAATAATTTACTTTATAAGGTTTACATAAAACTAATATAATTCAAAATAATCATCTAAGGCTCAACCAAAACATACTTTCAATTTTAGGTTTACATAAAACTAATATAATTCAAAATAATCCTCTAAGAATTTTCTTTCAATTTTAGAGGCTATGTAAATAAAAAATAAAAAATTGTATCACCCATGTGAGAGTGTATTGGTAGCCTAAGGGCTGCAGTAGCTAGTTGGCACTACCACGATCTAAAATATTAAGATATGTATTTTAATTAATATGAATTTTAATTAATAGATATATTCATTAATAGTTTATGTTATATTTATGTATTTTATGTTTTTGAATTAGTGGTAATCATTTTTTGAATTTTACAATGTAGTGTAAGTAAAATCATAATTTTAAATTGTTTAAATCATATTTTTGAATATATAAATAATTCAATATTATTAAAATTTTTAAGACATTTATAATATATAATTTTAATTATTTTAATTTGTAATTTTATGAATTTTTCATCAAATTTTAAACAAAAATAATAATAAAAAAAATTAAAATTAAAACATTTAGACTACACACTTCTAATTTTATTACGTCTAAAGGCGTATATCTATTGGAGATGGGCACAATTAATGATGTTTTAATCTTAAATTCTAATCTAATGGTCATGCATTGAAGATGTTGGCATATTCTTAGTAGTCCTCCAAAATCAATGAGTCGGATTTATTGTTGATAACTTCTTTGCATTTATAAATGCATCCGTTAACCTGTTTAATTTTTAACATTTACCTAATCATATTAAGAAATTACTGTAATATCATATGATTGCCACGTTTAAATAATTAACTTTTGGAATTTTTCAACTGTGATGTAGAGAGTTTGTTTTCTACCTAAAATTTAGCCACTATTTATGTGATGAACTGAGAAGTTCACAATTTCTTCATGCATGGGCCTGGCGTTTTCACTGATTTTTTTTTAACGCGAAATTTGTTTTTATCGATCGCTCGGCATTCACCAGCCGCGAGTTAGCGGCTGTGCTAGTTTAAACACTTCCAAACTAATTTTATATCCTAGTTGATTAACTATTTTGTACCCTTCGCTTTCGCTTTCGACGCTAGTTCGATCCCAACTAATCACCATTTTCTAGTCACACGCGCGGGATACAATACATTCCTTTCAAAATAATATATGTTTAATTTTAGTTGGAAACATATCGCTGGAAATCAGGTATAACAATATATGCTTGTTGACTGAGTTTTCCTTTCAAAATATTATAGGTTGAATTTTAGCTGGAAACCAGGTATAACAATATATGCTTCTTGACTGAGTTTTTCTTGGAGGTGGTAAAATTCAATGTGAATAATTATTATTAAAGGTTAATTGAAATGATTTAGGTTGAACATAAATTAAATAAAAATATAAAGAGAAATATGCGTTAGGGTACAAAGAACCCGAGGGCCGGAAAGAAAAAAAAAGAGCCTTATCTAATAAGCAAATATATAATAGTTTAAATAAATATTTGGAATTCAAAAACTCTCATGGTGAATATTTCAAATGATTCATTTATGATTTATATAGATAAATTTTAGTTTATATTTATTATAACAATTAATGTTTATTGAAAAGGAATTTGTTTATAAGATCTTAAGAAGGTGAGAGATTATCAATGAGATAGAATTTGTTTATGGAACCTTAAAAAGGTAAGGGATTACCACTAAGACTAAATTTGTCTATAGGATCTTAAGAAGGTAAGGGATCACTTGGAATTCTTTAGAATTTTATTTCTCTCCTTGTAAAGCATTATAATTTGGGTATATGGTGGACATTATAAGAGAAAATGTTTTTAATCTTCAACACTTTTAGTGTCACAAAGGTGATAGACTCTTTCATCCCACAATGTTTTGGGAATTGACTAAGAATGGAGCTCGTGAGAATTTGTTCTTATTAAATAACAATGTTTATTTTTTTATTTACATTCTAAAAAAAAACAGAGAGATATTTTTGGAATTGACCAACAACTATGGTGCTCATGAGAATTTGTTCTTATTTTAGTAACCATTTTTTTTCTTTACACATGTAAAAACAAAGAGATATTTTTGATCTTCTAGATTATGGTTGATTGTCTCCTTATAATATATTAATTTTGTTTTTCCTTCTAACTCTTTATGGCACCACATTATCTCCTTATATGTTGATGTAATAATATTTTCAATATTATCTTTATTTTGCAATATGATCCCTTCCTTTATTTATCAATGGTTTAGCCAAGGTTG
Source organism: Picea engelmannii (assembly GCA_009831015.1). Taxonomy (NCBI): domain Eukaryota; kingdom Viridiplantae; phylum Streptophyta; class Pinopsida; order Pinales; family Pinaceae; genus Picea; species Picea engelmannii. The sequence goes on along the minus strand of ML776936.1, from coordinate 1,288,683 downwards.
GGCATCCTTATGTCATCCCCATTTGAGCCAAAGGTGGTTTTGACTAGAGTTGAAGCAATTTTAGAAAGCCTCTTGTCATCCATGTTGTTTAACTTGTTCTTATACAATAGGTATATGTTCATAGCCATTCTCTCAATGGGAAAAAACTTGATTCTTTAAGGACAATATCATAGGGTGTATTTCCTTTAATTTTGAGATTATAGGTTATAAAATTCTTTTTGATCTGCTCTATATTTCTTCACGACTCTTTAATGATATTGCATCTCCAAAATTCACATCCATATAAAGTAACATGAGTAACGAGAGTCTCAAAGATGATTTCTTTCTTATCCCATATGCAAAGATCCGGTGATTTACAGTTGTTTCCAAATTCATAATAAGATTTTCACCCTGCATTTATCATTTTCCAAAATAATTTCGTACATCTTGGCTAAAATGGGGCTAATCATAATGGTCCTATAATTAGAGGGAATGTTTTATCCCCAATTTTAAAATAAGTACAATGAGGCTTTATGTCTAGGATTTAGGGAGTCCATGCTTGATTGCTAAATTGAAGAGCTTCTATATGTGATGGATCAACTTGATAACGTTTTGTATGTGAGGGATCAACTTGATAGCCTTCAACGTCCTTAGATTTTCCATTTGCAAGAGGTTTAGCCTCAAACTCTATGTCTTTCATAGAAAAAGAATCATCATATTTAGGAACATTTGGAATGGTTTCTATGGTGTTAAGAATTTCATGAACACTTTTAAGGTAGGAATTCCAGTCCTTCAAGGGAATCATATTATTTTCTTTAGTATTGCAGGGTAGAATTTGCCACCAAAACTTCTTGGGATCAAGCTTAGATATCTATAATAGAAACTCATGCTTTATCAAGTTTTAAGAACTCATTAGAAGCATCCCTAATGGTTTTCCTAGAAATTTTACATTTGTTATCATACCAAGGGTTGGTTGTTCTATTATTCTTTTTACATGACACCTGGAAGAGAACTTGTTAATGGAACTGAAAAGGGTTGTTGTAAAATTATGATAAAGGTCTTTGATGTTTTCCTTATAAGTTAGGAGATTTAATTCACTATTTAAATCATTTAAGAAAAGATCAAATTTACTTTTGTCAAAAAGAAGGTGCGATGGATTATTGAAATTTTCTTCAATGAGGATTTTGTGCATGACAAAGTTTAGAGTTAGAGTTAAAGGCCTATCATTGAAGTCAGGTCCATGGTTGTTTAAAATGTCAAAATTTACTACTACTACCTACCCCATGAATACAAGTCATCTAATTGGAGTTTGAGCACTTTATGACATGGTTACAAATTATTTGTTGGATTACTGAGAGGGGGGGTGAATCAGTAATAGAGAAATTTAATCCCTTTTTAACCATTTAATCCAAGTGTTATATCAATGAAGCATTATCATCCAATAAATGCAGAGTAAATAAGCAATAAACAAATGAACAAGCATACATATACACAGTACACCAGTGTTTTACGTGGAAACCCAAATCGGGAGAAAACCACGGCATGTTTTTTCTTATATGTCTTGAAGAATTACATTCATTGGAAGCACCAACTTCCTTTGTTTTCCAGCTGCAACTGGAAGGAGGCTCCAACCCCCTAGTTTCTCGGGCTACAACCTGAGGGAAGCTCCAACTCCCCAATTCTATGGCTACAACCAGAAGGAGGCTACAATCCCCAATGTTCTCCGACTACAACCGGAAGGTGGCTACAACCACCTGTCCTTGCCCCATCCTGCCACCCTGAAGTAGACGTAGAATGATGGAACCACTGTCACACTATCACTGTGAGATATAACGTTGTAAACCTGTACCAATAAATCTGAACCATGCATCAACCTGTACCTCAACCTGTAATCAACATGTACCATAAACAAGTGCATCAACCATGCACCAACCTGTAATCAACCTATACCATAAACAAGTGCATCCAACCATGTACCAATTATGTACCAATCATGTGTCAACTACTCATCAACTATGACTCATCAATATGTACCAACATTATCAACTATACACCTCATGTATGCGCGCCAATTCATCAACTATTTGTCTCAACCATGTACTCAACATGTACCACAACCAAAAGCCCTCATCAATTTCATCATCCAAATCTGATTTGTAGCTTTGTAATAGACCTGGTGTATATGATCGCATTCTTGCAAACCTTCCTTAACTTTAAAAACAGGAGACTAGCATTTTCATCAAACTTTTCTTTAGTCTCACATGCCTAGTTTTGGATTAGTCAACAACCCTAACTTGAAGTAATCATAACTTTGAACTTATAATGTATAAATATCTAAAACTGATACATAATGTTCTTCAATGTGTTTTATGCAATTCTTCCAAGTGTCACTACTTAGAACCTCTCAGAAAAAGAGTTATAGAAAAAATAACATACCTTGTTGAATTCTGGCTTATTCTAGAGAGCAACCTTGTAGAGTGTGCCTCGCAAAAAATATTTGATGAATTGATCTGAAACTATTCACAACATACTATAGACTATCCCCTAACCAACACATTTGGTATCACTGAGTTTGGATCTGTTATGAATAATTTATGACGTTTTTACCCGAAACACCTGATTTTGATTAGTTTCAGGACTGACCACAAACCCTATTTTCCACGGAGTGTAACTCCCAAAATACAACGACCCACAAGCTGAATTTTTTACCACAGATACTTGGATATGTTTTCTCACTTTCATAGAAATTTCATGGTTTGAATCATTATAGAAACAAATTTATAGCGAAAATGGTGAGATGACCTGTAAACAACATACCTTAGAAAGCACCATCAAAAGAATTTATCCTTCCTTGCATTTCGGCCTTCTTTTCTTCACCTTCACTCAGAATTCTAGTTTAGATATCCTTGGTTACCTCAGAAACATATAGATATTCAATATTCTCAAGTGTGATTCAAATGAGAGAGCCTTGCCTCTTATTTATACTCTCCGAGTAGCTTCCTTAAAAACATCTTCTAGGTCACTTGGCCCACTTTCCTTATTTTAGGGTTGGGTCCACTTCTAATTTCTCCATTAAAATTATTATTGAAATAATTTATTTTGTATTCACTTTGAATTATAATACACTCATCACT
>ML776936.1:1267100-1282112 GCA_009831015.1 Picea engelmannii | reverse complement strand
CTAGCTACTTTACATTCCATCCCCCTTATGAAAGAGTTGTCCTCAATGCTTGATGTACAACCATATACCAGGGTCCCATGGATAATTGTGGACCATAATGCTGAAGAAGACTGGAGAACCAAGGTTCCATGTAGAAAGGAAAGCCACCATGCTGATGTAGTCCAACCACCATTGTAAGCCAGGGTCCCATGTCCAAGTGCTCATGTGAACTCCTCGTGGAATATTTTGGAACCCAATAACCAACTCAAAATGATGCTGCAAATACTGACACATGTCATGTGGATCCAAATAAGAATATCCATCCACATAGTGGAAAAGGGTCGTAGCAGAATTTGGAAGGAATAATACCATTGTAGAATATGCAGGATGGACACTGGTAATAATCATTGGCTCTCGATTTGTCACATTGATGCTCTCTACAAAATGTGGATTAGAATCATCAAATAAAATATGAAAGTGGTTGTCATCCCAGAAATGACAACTATCCATCTACCAATCATCACAATCTACCTCAAACTCATACCAAGCATATATTTATTGATTATATTCATTCCTGAGGCCCTCCATAAGAAATATCTTCTGCATGTTATTCAATGAATCTTGAATACTATGAAAACAATCATTGAGGCCGTCTGTGAGGCCATGTACAAATGCATCCAATCTGTCATCCAATGTGTGAAACAATTGGGCTTTGAATGATTCAAGAATTTCTTTCAGGTTTTGAGAAGAAATAACCATCTGAGCATCCTATGAACTCTTCGGTCCCTCAACCATCATGAAAAAAAAAAAACCAAAAATAGACCCAATAAGTTACGGTAGAAAATCGCGGTTTTTTCTGGAAAAACCCTAAAAAACTGTTGAAGTTAAAATGCCCATAACTTCACTTCCCGGACTCCGTTTTGGCTGATGTTTTTTTTTAAATTGGGTGAAATTGTGAGAGGAACTCAGATTTGTAATTTATTTGGGCAAATTCGGCCTCCATATTCTACAGAAATAAAAAATTTCTCTCTGCCGTTCGCGGAAAAAATCCTGAAAATTTGCAAATTTTAAAACTTCAATATCTTGACTTCCCAGACTCCGTTTCGGATGATTTATTTTTTTTCAAATTGGGTGTTTTTATGAGAGGAACTCAGATCTACAACCCTTTTCTACAAATTTTTCACAGAAATATACCGAAAACTTTGAGAATGTCACGGCCCTCTTTTTTCTGCTTTGAAAAAAAAATCTGCAAAAATAAAAAATATTTGCCCACAATGTCTGCCCAAGGAAAGTTCTTTGATACCACTTGTTAAGAACCCACTAATGAATACAAAATCACCACAACAGATATAGAAGAACAATATAGAAAAACACAACTTTATTATATCAAACCCTTGAGGTAGGCAACACCATACAATGGATCCTATTATGGAAGGGATCCTCTCCTGTTCATGTGTCTCTTCAAGGGGGCATCCTCCTATTGAGCTTGAGCTCCAAATACAATACTTCTCTTCATGTATCATTACATTGCTTGAACCTCTTTATATAGTGCTACCATCACCTAAGAACATTCTAGAGGAGGAATATTCTAGAAGTAGAACCTTCTAAGAAGTCCTCTTACATTTATTATATCTAANCATCTTCGAAGATGAACCCATTTGAGGCATTATATGGCAGAAAATGCAATACCCTAATAAGTTGGGACAACCTAGCAAATATAGCACTAGTTGGGCCAGAACTGCTCATGGAAATGGAAGATTAGATGGTAAATATTAAACAAAATTTAAATGCTTCCCAAGATAGGCAGAAAAGATATGCAGATAAGAACAGAACTCACAGAGTTCAAAGTGGGTGACCATGTGTTTCTAAAAGTGAAGGCCAAAAGAAGCTCTTTGAAATTGAGGAGTTGTTCAAAGCTTGCAGCAAGACACCGTGGACCCTTTGAAATCCTCAAGAGGATTGGTCTTGTTGTATACATGCTTGCATTACCTGCATCCATGTGTATTCATAATGTATTCCATGTTTCTTTGATTAAAAAGTGTGTGCCTGATGCTAATCATATAATAGATTGGAATGTGATTTGGGTGGGACAAGAAGGAGACTTCTGAGTACAACCTGTGTGCATATTGGATCGGAAGGTCAAACAACTCCAAAATCAAGCCATTAAGCTAGTAAAGGTCCAATGGACCTGTTAGAGTCCTAAAGATGCAACATGAGAATATGAATATGTCATACGGGAAGAGTACCCACATATTTTTGGATATTTTTGAAGAATTTAAATTGTACATGTGTACATAATGCACCGAGGATAGTGCATAAATAAGGGGGAAGAGAATGTAATACCCCTAGGACAAACCCCAAGATGTAATTAAACACCTATGTTGGTGAGCCAAGATATTTTGGGTCTAAGTTCCATGGTGTCATATGTTTTGTGGCCAGAGTGCTTATATCATTACAAGATCTTTGTAATTTTCATCATTCATATTAATAATAAAAACATTGTTGTTGCAAACCAATCAAACGAAAGAGTATGGGGGACTAAGAACTCCACTAGAGGAAAGGGGGCTATGGGTATAAGACTAAGAGCTAAGCCAAGCAAGATTAAGTCAAGGATATATTATTTTAATATATAATCTAAGTTTCAAGAGAGGGGAATCGTATACAAGTGGAGTTTATGAAGCTTCATGAAGACAAGTGTCTAGTAGGGGACATACAAATATATTGAGAAACTTAGTGTATTTTCCGGGGGGATTTTCATCATTCTATTCTCATGTATGGTATGGGAAAAGATCCAGGGTAACAAGAGTACTAATATTTTTGGAACTGAAGGGGGGGATGATAGGCCTGTGTACACTGAAGAAGTGGGTTGTCAAGCCCGTGGGTGGTCTCTCTCTCTTGTAAGAGAATGATTGAAGATTGTTCGTTGGTGCGCTGGGTAATAGTTGCAAAGCTATGATAGTTTCTCTACGGCCTATTGTTGAAGCCCTGGAAGGGAAGTGGGGAAACCAAAGGACTATTGAGAAGAGAAGGAGTACACTTCCTGGGGTGGGATAGGCATGTGGGAAATGAGATTTTGTAGGCTAGTTGCAGGAGTTGATTCCTTGACCTAATATTAGTTGTTGATTATAGACTTTAGTATGACCTATGAAGTCTTCCCTGGTGGAGTTCTAGTCTCAGCTCAGGGGTGACCTTCTGCTGAAATTTTATGAGCAGCAGGGTCTATGATTGGTGATTTACATAAATGATGAGTGTTCTAATGCAAAATTATGTGTTTCTTATTGTGTATAATATATTTATGTAATTATGAATGGTTTATATATGTTGTAGAACTGCATGTCATATGCAAGGCATTTTAAGTTAATGAAATGATACCTGAAATGTTCAAGGTGTTATGTGGCTAGGGATAACAATATGGTGGATAGTTACATTAATTAAAATATGTTTGAATTATTAATAGTTAACTTGTTTCTTTCCCATCTAATAAAAAAAAATGGAGTGGGCTAACTAGGTAGTAGGGAGTAATCTTCCCTCCCAAGTTACTTTTCCTTCAGCGATTTTAAATTTTTGGTCAATCCAGAATTCTAATTTTGAGCATCTAGGTTCGTTTAAAATGGGGAAAAATCCCTGAAGTGAGGTTCTGAAATGCATGGAACTTTGATCCATACAAAACTCAAGACTACCCATAAGAATTCAGACCCATTTTTCTTCAGGATAAAGGTTTATGTTAGCTGTTGAGTTAGCTTACTCCAAAACAAACTTTAAAATTCAAATATTCAGAAATTTTATCCAACTAAATTTCATTGTCAATTCGAAAAACACATAGAGAAGATTCTGCATATGTGGATGAACTCAACGCGTACCTTGATATGGTTTTTCATCGCAAGGGTACATAATCAAATAGGGAAATGATATGGGTATAATATAGAAAGTTTGGGCTGGACCCAGAGATCATTCTAGATCTAACACGTGCCCGTGAAATTAATGGAGAAAATCAGAGAAGAGAGGAAAGAGTCATCGTTATTTTTGTTCTGGCTCTGGTAGGATCCCGTCTTTTAAAATATAAGTGTTGTGTTTGAATGTATGTCACACCATAATTTCCATATTACTTATGATATTCATAATTTTTGCATCAGTCTGAGTTGCCATTCATTTTAGATATAGTTGCATGCCTGGAGGATCTTCTCTTGTGATCTTTGGCAGGTTTTTTATCGTTTTGGGAAGCGATCTCTAGTCATATAAGAGAGAATTTCTTGACGTGTTTTTGTGATATTTGTTTGTATCTGAGAATTTGATTCGGGATCTTCTTCTTAACGAACGGATCAAATACTATCAATCCTGTTGCAGACCATCACGGACCCACTCGTTGGTAGGTAAATTGTTTACAATTTGTTAATATTCAACACTATCTTAGGGTTTATAATTTGCAACATTCTATATAGTCATCTGAAATTTACCCTCAAAGATGAACTTTCCCTCAGAGTTTCACTCAACAGCTCTCTCCCATAATGATGTCAAAAGAAAGATTAATGTTGGAAGTGTGAAAAACGAAGGTCAATCGGGGTTCGGGATTTCGGGGTTTACGAACACCCGACGCACAAACAAAACGAAATAAGAAAATGATGAATTGCGAAATGTGAATATTCTTTGGGCCCACAATTTTGGGGTTTGGGGTTTGCTAACACCCGATGCAAAAACAAAATACACCCAGAATTGTCAAATCGCGAAATTGTGATAAGGCTGTGGGACCCTTCAGGTTTCGGCGTTTGGGAATGCTCGATACATAAACAACACACAACGAAAATCACCAAATCACGAAATCCAATCAAGCTGTGGGGTCCAGGAAATATTGTTTCAGGGTTTGGAAGGGAAGGACTCAATTGCACAAGCCTGCAGATATTCCGAAAGAAGAAAAAAAAAATTCTAAACAGAGTTTACTAACTCAAAATTAAATCCAGAGAGAATAACTGTGAATACATCGTAACAACTTCAATTCAAAAATGTCTTCAAGATCATATCAATTACAATTCGTTTCTGGTACTTATACAGAAATATAAATTCAAAAATTTCCGCTTTGATCTTCTAAAAGACTTAATCAATGGCGGTGATGGTGTCTTGTGGCCTGCAAAGGTTAAGGCAACCACTGTTTAAGTTATGTAAAAAAAAATTGTAATCGGTTGTTTAATCCTCGAGTCTTGAAGGGTCAAGATGACCATTGATTCACCATTTGCAAAGAGGCAGTGAAATGATTACTTCCTAACATACTCCCTCTTAATCATTTCAGAACAAAAACAAACTAAAACTATGAAAAACAAAATTGTTGTAAACAATGCATTACAGCTTGTGGACCCCAATGTTTTTTCTATGAATTTTAAACAGTTCATTTCCCAAAGTCTTCATAAATATGTCTACAAATTGTTCTTCAGATCTGTAGAACTGAACAGAAATATCCTTACCAGTTACCATCTCTCGAATTAAATGATACCTTGTATCAATGTGCTTATTTTGTTTGTGAAAAACGTGATTCGTTGACAATGCAATGGAAGACTTATTGTCACAGACAATCTGGGTTGCATCATTATGGTTATGCAACAATTCATTCAATACCCTTCTCATCCATACAATTTGACATGCAGCTGCAGTTGTTGCAACATACTCTGCCTCAGTGGAAGATAGAGTCACAATGGGTTGTTTATTTGATGCCCATGCCACTACTCCAGATCCAAGACTAAAAATATACCCAAATGTGCTTTTCTTGTCATCAATGGAACCTGCAAAATCACTATCAGTATATCCGATCAGCTCAAAGTTTAAGCTTGATGTGTATCGGATACCAAAATTAGTTGTTCCAACAACATATCTCAGGATCCTCTTTCCCGCTTGCCAATGAGTACTCTTCGAAGTCTCCATGAATCTGGAAATCAAATTCACAGCAAACATAATGTCAGGTTTGGTTGTTGTTAAGTACATAAGGCTTCCAACCAGCCTCTTATACAGGGTTGGATCAACATGTAATCCTTAATCATACTTGCTCAGTTTAATACCAGTTTCCATTGGTGTTGCAATTGGCTTGCAATTCAACATTCTAAACCTTTTCAACACTTCATTTTCATAGTTAGTTTGACAAATGAAAATTCCATCATCAGATTGATCCAATTCAATTCCAAGAAAAAAATTCATCAAACCTAAATCAGTCATCTCAAACTCTGTTTTCATGGCATTTTTAAAATCATCTACAGATAGATCTCCAGTAAAAATCAAGTCATCAATATACAAACAGACAATCAAAATTTTACCTTTCTGGTCCACCTTTGTATACAAAATTGGTTCACTTGGACTTCTGTTGAATCCAACACTAATTAGGTATTCATCAACCATGCTATACCAAACTCTAGATGCTTGCTTCAATCCATATAAATCTTTCCTTAACTTGTAAACCTTGTCTCTGTGTTTATCAATCTCATAACCCGTTGGTTGTCTTACATAAACTTCTTCTTCCAAATATCCATTTAAAAATGCAGACTTGACGTCCATCTGATGCATGATCCATCTATTCTGATCTGCAATAGCTAATATCATCCTCACTGTGTCAATCCTTGCTACAGGAGCAAAGGTTTCATTGTAATCAATACCAGGTTGCTGACTAAACCCCTGAGCTACAAGTCTTGCCTTGTACTTTTCAACTTTACCTTCTGCATTCAGCTTAGTATTATAAACCCACTTAACACCAATACTGTTCATATCTTTAGGTAAATCTACAAGATCCCAAGTGTTATTTCTTTCAATGGAATCAATCTCCTCATCCATTGCTTTTATCCAGACATCCTCTTTAGCAGCTTCATCATAACTTACAGGATCATAAGCTATAAATGAAAAATTTGAAATCGAATCTACTTCTTCACTCTGATCATACAATTCTCTTATGCTTCTAGTCTTCTTTCCTTTAAGTCTGTCTCTTAATGAAGCTAAAGTGGGATTTGATTCACTACTTACATGTGAATCTAATTGATGTCCACCATGTCCAGATGGCTCACCACGCTCATGAGTTCTTGGCGTTCTAAATTGATATGGGATGAAATCCGGTGCTAGCCTTGTTGGACTTCTTGCTGCAGGCATATGTTCACGTGGAACCATCTGTCCATCTTATTCATCCTACTCAGCTACATCATCATCTTCACGGGGTAACACAACTCCCTCTGAATTTGATTTTTCAATACTTTCGTCCCAGGCTTCATCTTCTTTAAATTGAACATCTCTGCTGATTACATATTTCTGGGTGATGGGATTGTGAAGTTTATATGCCCTAGACTCTCCATTGTATCCAACAAAGATACATCTCTCACTTCTGTCATCCAACTTCCTCCTCATTTCTGCAGGTACATGCTCAATTGCAACACATCCAAAAATTCTGAAATGAGAAACATTACAAGGCTTACCATCCTAGGCTTCCTGAGGTACACGATCCCTCACAGTCTTGGTTGGACTTCTATTCAAGATAAAAACAGAGAAAATAATCACATCTCCCCAATATTTATTTGAAAGATGCTTCTCTTTCAACATTCTTTGAGCCATATCCATGATGCTTTGATTCTTCCTTTCAGCCACTCCATTCTGCTGTGGAGTATATCGAGTAGTAAACTGCCTTTTAATTCCATGAAAATCACAAAATTCAATGATTTCATTCAATTTATACTCACCTCTTCTGTCAAATCTAAGGATCTTAATGGTTCGACCACTCTCATTCTCAACCATAGACTTAAACCTCTTGAAAACTTCAAAGGCTTCATATTTCTATTTCAACAAATACAACCAAGTCTTCCTACTGAAATCATCAATGAAAGTCATGAAATAAACACAACCATTCAAAGAAGGTGTTTGCATAGATCCACATAAATATGTGTGGACAATTTACAAAGGAGATTTTGCTCTGTAGGAAACACCTCAAACAAATTTCTCTCTGTGATGTTTTCCAAGTATGCAGTGCTCACAAGAGCTTATAGGTTGTTGAATACAAGGTAACCCTTTTACCATCTGTTTCTTCTATAACAGATCTAAGCCACCAAAATGTAAATGGCCATATCTCAAATGCCATAGCCAAGATTCATCTAGACTTCTTGCTTTATAAGAATTCAAAAAACCACTCAAATCATTTCGCATAACAAGTGGAAACATTCTATTCTTGGTCATCTCCTCTATGGGAACAACAACAGGCTCAAACTTTTTGGGAAAACTTCTCAGCACTTTCTCAATAACTCTTTTATTCTCAACATCATCTCCATACTACCTGAGCTGGTTCACAACACTCATTACTGGAGTCATGAAAGTATCAACACTTTCATTATCCTTCATCTTCAAATTTTCTAGGTCCCTTCTCAAGTTCTACAACTTGACTATCTTCACCTTGGACACCCCTTGATAACAGGTTTAAAGAATGTCCCAAGCCATCTTCGAAGATGAAGCACTAGAAATCTTCATAAAAATGGATTCATTTAATCCTTTTTGGATTAATCCAAGAGCTTTATTATCCTTCTTCCTTTTTTCCTTCAGTAAAACATGGTCAGCATTAGACAGATCCAATTATGCTGCAGCATCAACTGGCTCGGGATAGCCATCAATAACATAAGTCCACAAATCCTGAGAACGCATAATCGTCCTCATCCAAATGTACCAGGAATCATATGACTTCTCTCTCAGAACAGTAACCTGAATATGAGAAGAACTACTACCAGACGCAACCATTTATAAAAATTGACAGAAATTAAATAAACCTTCACGTAGAAAAATAGGAAAGTGAAATTGGGCACCAACATGAATTATTTGTGCTGAAATGAGCAACTGACAGGATGCTCTACATGATAGACTAGCAGATCTGATACCAAGTGTGAAAAACGGAGGTCAATCGGGGTTTACGAACACTCGACGCACAAACAAAACGAAATAAGAAAATGTCGAATTGCGAAATGTGAATATGCTTTGGGCCCACAATTTCACGGTTCAGGGTTTGCTAACACCCGATGCAAAAACAAAATACACCCAAAATTGTTGAATCGCGAAATCATGATAAGGCTGTGGGACCCTTCGGGTTTTGGCATTTGGGAATGCTCGATACAGAAACAACACACAATGACAATCGTCAAATCACAAAATTCGATCAAGATGTGGGGTCCAGGCAATATTGTTTCAGGGTTTGGAAGGGAATGACTCAATTGCACAAGCCTGTAGATATTCCGAAAGAACAAAAAAAAAAAAATTTCTGAACAGAGTTTACTAACTCAATATTAAACGCAGAGAGAATAACTGTGAATACACCGTAACAACTTCAATTCAAAAATATCTTCAAGATCATATCAATTGCAATTCGTTTCTAATACTTATACAGAAACACAAATTCAAAAATTGTCCCTTTGATCTTCTAAAAGACTTAATCAATAGCAGTGATGGTGTCTTGTGGCTTGCAAAGGTTAAGGCGGCCATCGTTTAAGTTATGTAAAACAAAATTGTAATCAGTGGTTTAATCCTCGAGTCTTGAAGGGTTGAGACGGCCACCGATTCACCGTTTGCAAAGAGACGGTGAAATGATTACTTCCTAACAGGAAGTGCATCGATTTCCAATAAATTTCTATCAATGCAACCACCTAAAGATCCCCAAACCTATAATACACATCATGCCCAGGGCTTGGTTGATAGAAACACTGCAACCCCAATTGGCCCTCACAACCTTCTGGTTCAACCTTATTTAATGGCCACAATATGCACTTCAAATCTTCCATCTCATGTTCAATCTGGGAATAGACTAACAGGTGTCGTATCATCTGTGAAACGGAATGGAAAAATGATTGAAAGACAATGGCGTAGAGAGATGAAGATGCTCCTTTTAGTGCTGAGATCTTTGCTTCCAGATGAAAATCTTTGGGTATTTTTTTCTTGAATGATGTCTAGGGTTTTCAGCATTAGACATCAACAATACTCTCTATTGTTTATGTTTTATGGGAAGTTGGATCTCATCCTATGCAGAGCAAACGTTCAGTATCAGATCAAGTGTAGGCAGTCGTCAATTACATTCTTCATCTACAGGAAAAAATCGAAGATCTTTCAACAGAAAGAGATAAAATGAAGGCACTTCTAACAATGGCTCTTATATCTTGTCCACACTATATATGAATCTGGTATAGAAAAATTTAGATCAAATGGAGTTGCTTATTTATTCTTGATCATATCTTTTAACAACAATTTGGACGATGAGTCTGCACCTTTACATATGGCTTCTCCATAGATAAAATGAGAAGTAGAGAATAGAAAGAGAAGAGAATAAATAGTACTCGGTATATTGAGTATATGATAAAAAGAGTACATTCAGAAAAGGGAAAAAAGCTGAGCTAAATAGGCTGAAGAAAATCAAGAACATCAAGAAACGATAGCACAACTGACCAGGACAACTGGCAGTGTACAGTCAGACTGTTGAGGTTACATTATATTTAACACTCCCTCTTAAACTCAACAGTTACAAACATCAGCACTGATAATGCCCAAGTGTTGTCTCTGAAAATCAAAAACAGATTTTCCCAGTGGATTTGTGAAGATATATGGGAGTTGATCTCGAGAGCCACAGAATTGAAGTGCTATATCACCATTATTGACTAGCTCGTGGGTGAAGTGAAAGCGAGTGTCAATATGCTTTATTTTCTTGTGAAACACATGATTTTTGGATAGAGAAATTGCCGAGGTGTTATCACAGAAGATAGGAGTTTGCTCATTTTCTGTATGTGACATATCTTTCAATATTCTTCTCAGCCACACAGCTTGACAAGAAGCTGAGGTAGCAATGACATACTCTGCTTTTGTAGAAGATATTGATACAATTGGTTTCTTCTTCGATGCCCATGAAATAAGGTTTGTGCCCAGGTGAAAAGCGTGTCCTGAGGAGATTTTCCTGTCATCTAGGTTGCCTGCAAAATCACTTTTTGTGTAACTAGAGAGATTATTATCATCAGAATGAGTGTACCATAAGCCAAAATTGAGAGTTCCTACAATATATCCCATAATCCTTTTCACCATATTCCACTGAGAATCTTTGGGGGATTCCATAAACCTAGAAACAAGGTTGGCCGCATACATAATATCAGGCCTAGTTGCTGTAAGATACAACAAACTTCCTACTAAATGTTTGTACAGGGTAGGTTCCATTGTAGGGCCTTCATCTTTCTTGCTCAATTTTTGCTCCTAGGGGTATAGGAGTTTCTTCTCGATTGCATTCTTCCATGAAGAATCTTTTGATGATGTCTGCTGCATAGTTTTGCTGACAGACAGAACTGCCTTTGGTTGATTGATCAACCTCAATTCCCAAAAAGTATTTCATTATGCCAAGATCTGTCATCTCAAACTTAGATTGCATGGCATGTTTAAAACTGGTTAACTCAAGATTTTCAGTATATATCATGTCATCAACATATAAACATACAATCAGAATTTTACCGTGATGATTAGTTTTGGTGTAAAGAGTTGGCTCATTTTGGCTTCTGCTGAAACCACTTTTGATAAGGTAAGTGTCAATTCTGTTGTACCAAATTCTTGGAGCTTGTTTTAATCCATACAGGGATTTCTTCAACTGATATACTTTGGCTGGATGCTCTTTGACTTCAAATCCAGGTGGTTGATCCACATACACCTCTTCTCTTAAGACACCATTTAGGAAAGTTGACTTGACATCCATCTAATATACTTGCCATTTGTGTTGAAATGCTATGGCTAAGAGAGTCCTTACAGTGTCTAATATTTCTACTGGAGAAAAAATTTCACCATAATTAGTACCTGATTGTTGTGATAATCCTTTGGCAACAAGTCTTGCCTTGTGTTTTTCAATCTGTCCCTTTTCATTGAGTTTAGTTTTGTAAACCCACTTGACACCAATAATCTTGTTGTGTCTGGGAAAATCAACAAGATCCCATGTCTTGTTCTTCTCAATGGAGTCAATATCTTGGTCCATGGCTTGAACCCAATGTGGCTCCTTAGTTGCTTCTTTAAAATATGTAGGTTGACATGACATTAATGCAAAAATATTATGTTGTTCAATGTCATCCAACTACTGATGGATTTCTCTCAAACTTCGAGTCCTCTGATTTTGAAGTTTAGAGGATGAGTCTTTTCTTGAAGTTGAGTTATCCTGAGAATTTTCAGGTTGTCCTTGTACCTGCAATCTTGGAAGAGAAGGTTGAGGTATTGGTTGTCCTGAATTTTCTGTGTTTTCAGCACTGAGCAACAATGGATTTTGACTGTCCATTTGTTGATTTTCAGATTTGTTCTAGAGTTGATTTTCCAAAAATTTTACATCTCTGTTGAGGATTAGTTTCTTTGAGATTGGATTGTAAATCCTGTAAGCTTTAGATGTTTCACTGTATCCATTAAAGATGCATTTCTCACTTCTATCATCAAGTATCTTCCTTAATTCGGAAGGTATGTGAGCGTATGATATGCATCCAAATGTCATTAGATGATAAACATTCAACTTTGTCCCACTCCATGCTTCTTGAGGGAATTTCATCTTGAGACTGGTGGTTGGAGATCTATTCAAGAGATAAGATGAGCATGCTACTGCTTCAGCCCAAAAAGTATTTGACAAACATTTCTCTTTGAGTAGGCTTCTTGCCATGTTCATTATTGTCTGATTTTTCCTTTCAGCCACTCCATTCTGTTGTGGAGTATACCTAGTTGTATTTTGCATGATGATGCCTTGTGATTTGCAGAAATTTGCAAATTCTTTGGAGTTGTATTCTCCTCCTCCATTTGACTTGAGAGATTTTATATATTTTCGACTCTTTTTTTCAGCTTCTGCTTTGAATTCTTTGAATTTTGCAAAAGTTTCAGACTTATGTCTGAGAAAATAGATCCTAATTTTCCTGCTAAAGTCATCAATAAACGTTAGAAAATAAAAACTACCACCTATTGACTGTGTTTTCATTAGTCCACATAGGTCAGTGTGAACAAGTTCGAGATGTTGTTTGTCTTGAGTGGAGGAATGTGGAAAACTAGTTCTCTTATGTTTTCCAAGTATGCAAGACTCACATGGGGGATTTTGCTCTTTGAATATAGGGAGACCTTTGACCATGGAGTGCTTCTGTAGAAAAATTAGACTCTGAAAGGGTAGATGTCCAAATCTTGTATGCCAAACCATAGTTTCATTGGGGGTGGATGCACTTTGTGCATATGTTTGGATCAGATTTGCAGTTCTAAGGGTCAGGGGAAACATCCTATTCTGAGTCATGTGGATTTCAAAAATCAATTTTCTGCTGGGGGTTTTATCATATATCCTGCATGATGCTCCCTCAAAAAGTACCTTATATCCATGTTCAATGAGTTGTCCTACACTTAATAGATTATGTTTCAGATCTGGAACATGATAGACATTGTTTATGTCATTCTTTACATTTTTTTTAGTAAGAATAGGTACAGTTCCTTTTCCTTGAACTTTGACTAAAGAATAATTTCCATGTGTAATATCATAGGAAATTGAAGAATCAATGCATGAAAGTAAATCTTTGTTACCTGTCATGTGATTGTTGCATCCACTGTCCAGCAACTAAAGATATTTATGTTGTACTTCAGTCTTGTGACATGAGAGAAACATACCTTATGAGGTTTCTCCTGTATGATTTGAGACATGTTCTTTGCCTGAAAGATGATCTTCTTACTTCTTTCAACATTCAGATTCATAGTGTCCAAACTTTTTGCAATAATAACATTGTATGCTAGATTTGTCATTTGATATTCTCCCTCTGCCTCTTAGAGGCTGGAAATTTTGATTCTGGTGCTGTTGTCAGTGACCTTGGAAATTTTGATTCTGGTTTTGTTGTCTGTGACCTCCACTTGAGTGTTGGTGACTTGGATTGCTCCCTCTTCCTTGGTGACCTCTGCCTCTTCCTCTACCTCTCCCTCCGTTGAAGGATAATTGAATTTTGAAGGCATTGGCAATTGACTCATCTGTGAGATGCAATCTGGTCTCATGTGTCAACAGAGAGCCCATTAATTCATCTGTTGACAAATTTGACAGATCATTGGATTCAAGGATTGCTTGTTAAGAACCAAATATCAATATAGAATAGAAAAACCTCAGAAAAAGTACTCAACGCCTTGAAAAAGAGATAATTGTTGATAATAAGCCTCTTCGAGGGGGCAACCTCCTTTTACCCCACTTAAATGTTCAAGTACAAGATGATTCAAAATGAAAATGTATCCTGGTATATATAGAAGACTAGGAGATATAATTACAACTAATGGCCTAAAGCCGACATAAATAAAATAACATTACTAATATAATATGCCCCAATTAAGGGGTAATTAGCCAATATTAGGGCTTAACATGCCCCTCCCCTTGAGACAAGTGTTGTTCACAACGCTTGAGTAACTCTGGATGCTTCTGTATAAAAGACTCATCTTCCCAAGTGGAATCTTCAGCCGGTAGTTTCCTCCATTTAATGAGATACTCTGAAATGGATCTATTCCTCAGTTGGCGAATTCTTGTGTCAGTGATGGCTTCAGGCTCCAATATGATTTTTCCTTTCTCATCAAGTTCTGTCAATATAGTTTGAACTGAGATCTTGTTGCCTATAACCTTCTTTAAGCATGAAACATGGAAAACTCGATGTACTCATGAATATGCAGGCAACTCCAATTTGTATGCCATAGTACCAATCTTTTGCAACCCTTTATAAGGGCCATAGTACTTTGGTGATAATTTATTATCCTTCTTGGCTTGTTTGAGGGACATTTGTTTGTATGGTTGTAGTCTTAAAAACACCCAATTCCCTAATTCAAAACTTCTTTCACTATGATGTTGATCTGCTTGTTGTTTCATGCGATTATGTGCCATGGTTAGGTTGTCCTTTAAGATTTGGAGAAGTTGTTGTTGATTCTCGATGTGATCTTCCACTGCTTGAACCTTAGATTTTTATTTTAGAGAAGAAGTGATGGAAGGAGGGTGGTATCCATAAAGTTCCATAAATGGTGTCATTTTTGTTGCAGTATGAAAGGAAGTGTTATACC
>ML776936.1:1200905-1264454 GCA_009831015.1 Picea engelmannii | reverse complement strand
GCCAAGTATCACTTTTGAACCTTGATTTTGAGGTGGTTCTGCTAGACAATATTTCTTCTATTGTATCTCCCAAGTTTCGGCCCTTCTGGGTATGAAACTTTATTTTATGTAGTTCTCTGATATTTCTTCTCTGCAATGCCACATGTTTGATCAAAATTGGATGTGCCAAGTGGAATTTACGGTAACTTCCCCACAACTTGCCGATTTTTGGCCTTTCTAGGAGATCTCACTTGTATAGTGTGCCCCGCAATAAATGATTGATATAAAATTATGAAAATTGTACCATAAATACTACAGACTATCCACGATCCAATGAAACTAGTCCCACTCAATTTGGATACTCTAGGAAGAAGTTATGATTATTTTACCTGGAACACCTTCTTGAGACTAGTCAATAGGACTAGTCAGATACCCTATCTTACAACAGGTGTATCTACAAATTTAAGATGACCCAGAAGCTAAAATTTTTACCACAGATAAGTTACTAATTGTTGTAAATATCCTCCAGATTTTAGGGTCTGAAACATTACAAAAAATGTTTTATAGAGAAAATTCCGCAATGACTCAGTTCAGGATAATTGCAGAACCCTATCTTGTACTGGCTGTATGTCTGAAAGTATAAGGCCTCAGGAGCTGAAATTTGAACCCAACGTACCTTGATATGTCTACTAAATATCCTCCAAGTCATTCCTTCTGAAACATTGTAGATAAAAAGTTACAGTGAAAATTCCAAGGTGTCTCAGATGTAGCAGCAAAACCCCAAGACCTTGAGCTCTGATACCATATGTTAAGAACCAAATATCAATATAGCATAGAAAAACCTCAGAAAAAGTACTCAACGCCTTGAAAAAGAGATAATTGCTGATAATAAGCCTCTTCGAGAGGGAAACCTCCTTTTACCCCACTTAAATGTTCAAGTACAAGATGATTCAAAATGAAAATGTCTCCTTGGTATATATAGGAGACTATGAGATATAATTACAACTAATGGCCTAAAGAGGACATAAATAAAATAACATTACTAATATAATATGCCCCAATTAAGGGGTAATGAACCAATATTAGGGCTTAACATTGCTGTAACGACCATTTCGAATTTCTTTGGTAAACTTCTAAGGACTTTCTCAAAAATGTGTTGATCAGGGATGGCTTCACCAGTCAATCTGATCTGGTTTACGATTCCCATGAATCTGGTCATAAAATGATCAATGTTTTCAGACTCTGTCATTCTTAAAGTCTTGAATTGCGTCCTCATGGTCTGCAATTTGACTGTTTTGACCCTATCATTTCCTTGGTAGGTTGATTTAAGAATGTCCCATGCCTATTTTGAAGTAACAACGCCCGTGATTTTTGAGAAAATCGAGTCATCCACTGAATTCTGAATCCAGAATTTTGCCTTGTTTTCTCCATTCCTTTGTGTTACCTGAGCAGTTCTCTTTTGCTTGGTCATGGTAGTAAGGTCTGCTGGATTTGGTTCCACATATCCAAGATCCACTGGATCCCAACACTCTTGTGATTGCAAGAAGGATCTCATTCGAAGAGACCAAAACTCATAATTCTTTCCAAGAAGAATCAGTCCTAAATTGCTAGACGTGGCCATATTTAAAGAATTTAAAAATTACCAAAAAAAATAGGATTTCGCATTTACCTGATTCCTGGGTGAAAATCAGGTCTTCGAATTTCTTACAGTGACTTCGGATTGAAAAATGCTGTGTAGACCACTTCTTTAGCTTCTATCTGGTTGGACTTGACTATCCGAGTGCGCGATCTATTGATTCAGGGCTCTGAGCTCTTTTCTTTAGCAATTGTAGCAACTGTAGCGATTTTAGCCCCTCCAATGGCGGAATAGGTCCACATGTGAACTCAACGTGAGCTCCTTCCCCATGTGACTAGTACCCGTGACCACTGGCTTAGCCCACAAAGGGTGCGTCACGTTTCGCAACCTCGAGAGTATTGGTGTGTGAGCCACTCTTGACTCTCCAACTCCGGAAATCTGAAAGGGGCTTAACGAGCCCTCAAATCCTCTCGTATCCTTCCTCCACATGACCACGACGCTATGACCACGGTCCACTTTTCAGGATTTCACGGTTAGCGAAGTTGTTATGCAACTCCAACCTTTCTTCCTTGGAATCCCAAAATCTGAAACTCCTATCTATCCTCTGTTGCGGATCGATAGTCCAGATTCTCTTATGATCTGAAGGTTCAGATCCTCCTATGATATGACGGTTCAGATCCTTTTGGGATTTCGTGGATCGATATTTTGCGACCTTTGAACTCTCGTCACGATATTCTCCAAACCCCGAACTCCGAAATGCTGAAATTTTGGATCCTCCCAAATCAACGATTCATACTCCTCCTAGTCGGACGACTCAGATCACGTCGAAGTTTCACATATCGCGAGTTCAATGAACTCTCACCTCTGATTTCCCAGTAGCCAAAATTGTGATAGTGCTGGATCGACAGTCCAAATCTTTGCTCGATCAACGGTTGCGATTATTTCGCGATTTTGCGTATTGCAGGTTCTTGAAACTCTGTTGGTTGACTCCTTCGAGTCACGAGTCAGTGAAATGTTGAATGCTCGCCACGCGTCCCTTCCAATGGACGGTTCAGATGATGTTGGGTTTTGGCGTTTCTCAAAGTTGAACGACTTGCACCTCTGTTCTCCCAATCCCCAAAATGTCAATGGAACTAGATCGACGATCTAGTCTTCTATTTGATCGACGGTTGTGATCGAGTCAAGGTTTCACGCTTCGCGACCCCAAAGGATGGCGCACCTCTATCCTCCCAATTCTCGATTTCCCGATTGTGTTAGATCGATGGTTCATGATCTTTCTCGATCCAATGGCTCAGATCGAGTCATGATTTCGTGATTCGTGAATTCTCACCACAGTGTACTCTGACCTTTACTCCCTGCGAGTCAGCAAAATGATGAGATCTCGCCACGTGTCCTCCTTGATGGACGGTCCCAAAGATTTTGGGATTTCCCAACTTCGCAAGTCGGATTTTCTCCTGTGCGCTTCAGAGAACTAAGCCTTGTGCACTTTCTCCTGAATCCAACGACTGTCGGTCCTCTACGCTAGATCTAACGACTGAATTTGTTTTTCCTTTTCTGTGTGCTCCTCATCCTTTTTGAACTCGATTGATTGCTCAAATATGTTCATAGGGTCGATCTTACGGCTGTTCTATTTGTCCTTCACTTCTTTGGCTTGTCCTTTGGCACTCTTTGTAGAATTCTCTCAGTAAGAAGGAATTTCACGAATTCTTTAAAGAAATTACAAAGTTTTTCTCTTCTGTAGCTCTGTTTCCTCAAGATTTTACGAATTTCATGATTCTTTGCCTTATGCAGCTCTGTTTCCTCAATATTTTACAAATTTCACGATTCTTTGCCTTTTGCAGCTCTGTTTCCTCAATATTTTGAGCGTATTGCACTCTGCTTCCTTGTGTTTGCTTTCTGCAACAATCTTTTGAGTGGATGGTGGACTGCATATTGTTCTCCAATCTCTGTGAAGAATCTCATGTCCTGAGCTCTCGTTGACAGTTTAAATTCTTCGCTACTTAGGATCGGGTTGCTCTCCAAACTATGTGAAGAGGCTTACATCTAAAGCTCTGATACCATGATAAAATGAGAAGTAGAGAATACAGAGAAAGAGGAGAGCAGAAATAGTATTCATTATATTGAGTATATGAGAAAAAGAGTACATTTAGAAAAGGGAAAAAAGATGAGCTAAATAGGCTCAAGCAATTCAAGAACATCAAGAAATGATAGTACAACTGACCAGGTCAACTGGCAGTGTACAGTCAGACTGTTGAAGTTACATTATATTTAACAGTCCACACTATATATGCATCTGGTATAGAAAAATTCAAATCAAATGGAGTCTCTTATTTATTCTTTATCATATCTTTTAACAACAATTTGGATGATGAGGCTGCACCTTTACATATGTCTTCTCCACACATATTAATAGTTAAGAAAATAATAAAACCCTTGAAAATGTGATTGTGAGACAATATAAGTTGATTTTCAAGCTTATCCTCATAGATTGAATGCTGAGATGCCATGCGATCCCCACATTTACTTTCATTTTAATAGTTAAGAAAATAGTAAAACCCTTGAAAATGTGATTGTGAGACAATATAAGTTGATTTTCAAGCTTATCCTCATATATTGAATGCTGAGATGTCATGTGATCCCCACATTTACTTTCAGATAATTCTTGATAGAAAATAGTATAAGAGGAATTTATCATAACAGGAAGGATTTCCCTCAATAAATTGCATATCCCTGTTCACAACAATGACTTGGATCAGAGAAAACGTGTTGAACCACCCCAAGATCTGCCCATAAACCCTTTTCTTCACCTAGAAAAGATCATATCTCATTATTAACGATCATGATATGTTCAAAGCTACTTAGTTCAGTTCAAGAAACCACCCAACCGTGCCTGTGGATATACATCAGCTCATATCTATTATGTTCTCCGCAGTCCATGATGGCTATCCTCAGCTAAGCGCCCACTATTGCATTTCTGAAAGTAGAAGTAGGATTAAGTGATTAAAAAAGAAAACACTCCTTAATAATACATCTGGAGGTCCCTAACATCTGGAGATCCTCCAATACTGACCACCTTCTCAGCCCAAAATAGATTTCATGGTTCCCTGTCCGTTCTCTTCAGCACATTCGCCAAAGGATCTGTGTGGTAGACACCAAACTTACATTTGTAATCCTCCAGACTAGAGCTACATACCGAGAACAGAGGAGCCATGTTATGGAGGAAACAGGTAACAAAGAAACTATCTAGGACCACGTTATGGAGGAAACAGGTAACGAAGAAGCTATCGAGGACCTTTACCATCGAAAACCCCAGTCGCCCAAATCCAAACACAAATTCTAGTTGATACTTCACAGTGAATTGTATACATACTCTACCTTTTTTCTTAGATTTGAATTTATAACCTCCAAAGAAGAAACACATGTTCTAAAGACTAAACTATTAAGGGATTTTCTCTAGGAGGAATTGTTGTTGAGGGTTTTTTTTATTATGCATGAGGTTGATGCCACATTCAGAAAATCTCATTTTCTATCAAGGTTCTTACCACAACTTCTCTATTACTCTCTTTTATAACAAGTCTTCAATGCCAATCTATTCATTCAGCAAATCTTCTTCTTCAATCCCCATTTTTTATCCATTTCATCCCATCACAATAACAACCCATATCTTGAAATGTAATTTTTGTTTAAAATAATATCCATATACTTTATTTTGATAATATATGTAAAAAAATGGCATAATGATTTTCCTTCTAAAGGTAACATACCTATTTTTTGTAACATCATAGATTAAGGGGTTTTTATATTAACTCCTAATTCCTTTACTAGAACCTTTTCTAAACTTTTTCAACTTTTCTTTCAAGATTTGTTGGAGAGGCTCTAAGCCCAAATAGGAAAATCATACAAAATTATTTCTTAAAATAATGTTATTAACAATAGTTTCCTCAATTCTCAACTCCATAGTGAGTTTTCCTACATTTATTATGCATATAATAGAGGGCGTTCATGTCGCCTATTATCCATTTCTCCACACAAGAGTTCCAATTATAACTACAATCAAATTCAAGGACGAGGTACTTGTAAGATGATACTACCTCTAATTTGTCACCATTAAATGTGATTGTTATATCTTTATTGCAAGTACCAACTACTTTTACCTTTCTATTTTCACATTAGCTTTCATTATGGTGTAATTGCAAAATTTGTTTAGGACATCAACATGTCTTTGGAGACTATCTTTGTTTTTTGCCAAGAACAACATCATCTCCAAAAATCAACAAAAACAAAACATGTTGTACTATGTGTATTCCTCCTTACCCATTCTTTTAGATATATTTTTTTCACTCATTTATGAATACACCAAATAATATTGGAGATATCATTGTTTCACCCTGATATTGCTCTTGACTTTGACTTTCTTCCTTCCAATTTTATCATTTATCAATAACCTTTCCATATAATCAAAACATAGTTTCTTCCCATTCAATGAGATTTCCCACTTTCTCCATTCTTTACCAATCTTTTACTATAGGAACTATATCAATGGATTTGACAAAATCAACATAGCAAGACAAATACTATTGAATTTCCCTCATGATTTTTAAACAACTTTAAAAGTTTCTAGGTAGTCAATGATTGAATGCTTAGGATCAAAAATAGCTTGAAAGGGAGCCCTTACATTGTTTTCTTCTACCAATTTACTTATTTTCCTCTTTAGAATGGTGCCAAATAACTTAGAAAAGAAGCTACTAACCATAATAATTTTGTAATTTCTTACATTATTTATATCATTTTCTTTATGAATATGTATCACTTTGATACCTGCTATTACAAAGAAAACTTATGCCATATGGATTTATTAAATACATCCTTTAAAAGTACACACAAAAATGCCCCTCCCCAATTGACTTTTTTAATAATTAAACCATGAGAATTGTGAGATTTTCCATCATTAAATACATCCTTTAAAAATACACGCAAAGGTGTCCCTCCCTATTTAACCGTTTTAATGGTTAAACCATAAAGATTGTGGGACTTTCCATAGAAATATGCTTAATTTCCACCTCTATATCTTACTTTGAAATAACCTTTTATTTTCTTTGGATATTTATGTGGAATCATTTCCATTAATATCTTTCTCATAAAGGTCATGTACAAACACAATCATTTCTTCTTGATTTATTTCACCCTCTTGAGAAGTTAGTGAAGGTAATTGTTTTCATAATTTTGTTGGATAGCGTGTGGAAATGTCAATTAGTTTTTTTTTTTAAATAATTTTTTTTACATATTTTTTTAATTATATTAATTTATATAATGTGTCTCCTCATTACAATAATTTTTCATGATTTTTTTTTACATTGATTTGAAATTTTTTATATACTAATCATTACAAGGTTATTGGATGGTTTTTTCAAAAGCATTCTTATTGCATTTGCATTGAAAATTTCGATAAATTATTTTCTTTTTACATTGAAAAAAATTAATGATTTGACATACATGATTGGTTTTTCAAAAGCATTCTTATTACATTTGCATTGAAAATTTCGATAAATTATTTTCTTCTTACATTGAAAAAAATTAATGATTTGACATACATGATTACTCTTTTTAATGATTTGACATACATGATTACTCTTTTTACCATTAGGAAAAGACATATATGCTTTGACACTCTAGTCTTTATATAAGATTTTCATTTTGTCTTCATATAAGATTTTCATTTTCTATCTTTTTTGTTTAAACTTTAGCCAATGTGCTAAGTGAAAAGTGCTAAGTGAAAAGAAAATGGACATATGAGAGGAGTTTGGAAGTTTAATTCCAGTCTTAAAATTTATATTTCATAATTTGTTTTCCCTTGTGTTATCGAATAATCAATTAAATTAGCTCCTTGTTTGATTTGGCAACCGTATCCTTCTATCATAGTAAAATGTGAAATACCATTATAAATAAAAAAATTCAAAAATTCAAAGTAATTGTTAAAATATTTGAATTTAAAACTTTTCCTCTTTGTTACTTAGTCTGAATTTATTCCATCCACATAGGATCTCTATTCTCTACAAACAAATTTTCTTACGTGCAACTTTCCTATCATTAAAATCTCTAACTAAAATTACCTGTCTTGTGTAAAAAATATGAAAATATCCTTTGATCTGTACATATAAGGGTCATCGTGAGATATATTTTACCTTTTATATACTTGAGATTGAAGAGGAGCAAAGTAGCATGCATCTATGAAAAATATTGTGGCTTCCTCTATTCACTTCAAGTCATAGAAATTGTCAATTCCTATTAAATTAAATAAAAGATATATTTTTTCATAAAATTTATGTATGTAACAAATAACCACTCCAAATGGATTTCCTTTATCATTATCCTTGGGATTCTACATAGTGTTTTTACAAATATGAGGTATGTCATTTATTTTCTTAGCTAGATGCTTCCAAGTTTATAAAACAAAACATACATCAAGATTATTCAAAAGAGATCGTAATGCATCTACCTTAACCATCGATGTTCCATGCACAAATTCTCTAAGTCTCCATTCTCTATGCTTTGCCATCTGTCCTTTGACTTGGGTTATAAATTTCCTTTTACCTTCTCCTAGTCATCTTTTATTTTAATAAATTTCTATTTGGTTATGTCTTTATTGATCTATTTTTTTCCCTCTTTGAGACGGTGTCTATGGTTTAAAATACTTTGGATCATGAGGTTGTATCTCAAAGTTTTACAATCACATGATATTTTCTCCTTTCCTCCCAACTCTAAACAGATCCATTATGTTTAGTTATTGAATGTGCTTAGTTTGTTTGAAAAACTATCAAGTTTATAGTTTACAATTTTTCTTGTTCCTCTTGTTTTTCTTTGAGGACATTAGTAATAATTTCTTCCATATATGTTGGGACATGTGTGTTATGCACCTTGCATTACTAGAGTAGAGTAGAGAATACTTGCAATGTTGTAGTGGAGTATAAAATACTTGCAGTGTTGTAATAAAGAAGATAATACTTGTAGAGCAGTGGCAGTGAATAACCTGCTAGTGGTTTATAATATGCGAAAATGGTAAACTATAAATGGTTTATGGTTTTACTATGCCTATTTATTGAGTGCTGGGGATGGAGGAAATCATGGAGTCTAAATTTTATCTTATCATTATGCTACCAAAATTTCTCTAGAATTATGCTCCTACCGAAGACTCTTGTTGAGAGAATACAGATTATGTATTGTAATCATTTAGTTGTTGAATAATGAATTCAACATTCTTTAGAGTGTAGGGTTTTTCCACTAGAAGGTTTTTCCCGAGGAAATCTTGTTGTCTATGGTTGGTTGTTTATTTCATCGTCAAAACTATTCTCCTTTTGATTTTTTCACATTCTTCTCTCATAGATTAGTTTATTAGCCAAGGATTTAGCCTAATACAAATCCCCTAATTTCTTCCAAAAAGATGTTGCAGTTTTTTCTTTAGAAATTTTAATAATACTTCTTGTATAATATTTCTTTGAGTGGGATCTTGTGCAAAGAAATCTTGTTGCAGGGAAATGACAAGCACATCTAGATTAGAAATGGAGAAGTTTAATGGCACTAATTTTGAGATGTGGAAGCTCAAGATGTAGGATCTTCTCATAGATCAAGATCTTTGGGTTGCAGTATATAGAGCCAAACCCACCGGTATGATAGACGAAGAGTGGGTAGTGTTGTCCTTATCAGAATTTGTTTGGCTAATTAGGTATTGCTGAACGTTTTTTTTAGAAAAAACCACAACAACTCTCTCGAATAAGTTGGAGAATTTATATCAGGCTAAATCCTTGGTTAATAAAACTTTTATGCAAAAAACGTTGTTTGCCTTGAGAATGGGTGATGGTGATTTTATATTCAGTCATATGAATGCAATTAAAACTATTGTGACCCATTCAATATCAATTGGAGTGAAGATGGATGAGGAGGATCATTGTATGACCCTTTTGTGTTCTTTTCTAGATTTATGGGACAACTTGGTAATGGCCATTCAAAGTTCTATGACGCATTACTGTCAAAGGAGGTGACATGAAAAGATTCAAAATCCACCATTGAGGCCTTGGATGTTTGCAGAAGATCAAAAGAGAAAGGAAGAAGAAAGAAAATGGTAGATCTAAACCCTATGGGAGACATAAGTCTCCTAGAAAGTCCAAATAAAAATGTTGGAATTGTTGTAAGGTTGGGCATTTTAGAAGGGATTGCAAGGAATAAAAGAAGAAGAATAAGAAGGAAACAAATGATTTTGATGATGAGTCTGAAAAATATTCTCAAGAGGAAGGTGGAAATTCCTTTGTTTCATATTTGGTAACCCATGTAGGGTAGAATGCATGGTTGATAGACTTTGGATCTTTCTTCCGAGTATGAATTCCCATCAACATTGGTTTTTAGTGTATAATAAATATGATGGTGGGATGGCATACCTTGGTGATGATTCCCCTCTCAACATAGTTTTTTGTGGAAGAGTCTTGATCATATTCCCCGATCGTAGAGTAAAGTGGATCGATTGAGTTTTTCTTATTTTGGGTATGGCACAAAGCCTACTAACAATAATCACACTTAATGATGTAAGGGTGCAAGCTGGTTTCTATGAAAAATGGTGTAATATGGCTTGAGGAGCTATGGTAATCACCAAGGGTGTTCATGTGGAAACTTTTTTCCATCTTGATGTGAACACTATTGAGCGTAATATTTGTTTTTTTTCTACAACAGAGAGGTCTATAACATCTACAACTTCACAATAAAAAACTCCTAATCAATATCTTTCTTTAGGAAAAAAGTTACATGGAGAGAAGAAAATGCTATGGCACAAAAGATTCAGCCATATAAGTGAGAAGGGATTATGGGAATTGAGAAAGAAAAATATCGTTGATGGATTGAATGATCATTCTTTCGAATTTGATTTTTGTGAAAATTCATATGTGAAAATTCATATGTGAAAAACATAATTTTGTGTTCAATTTCATTCTAATTCTCACAAATCTTCTAGGTTGTTGGACTTGATTCATTCTGACATGTTTGGTCCAATTAAAGTTCCTTTGATTTCTAAGTCTTTGTATTATGTTTCATTCATTGATGATTATTCTAGAAGGGCATGGGTATATTTTCTTAGAACTAAATCTAAGGTTTTTAGTTAGTCTAAGGAGCTTAAATCTCTCTAAGAAAATAAGACTAGAAGAAAGATTAAGGTATTGAGGACTGATAATGGTGGTGAGTTTTGTTTTGTGGAGTTTGATAAGTTTTGTAAGAAGAATAACATTGAAATACATAAGGAAACTCCATATACTCCTCAACAAAATGAAGTTGTAGAAAAAATGAATAAAATGTTGATGGAAAGAGTTAGGGGTATGCTTAGTGGAGTCGGCTTAGAGAAGAATTTTTGGGCAGAAGAAATTGCTACTGCATGTTATTTGATTAACATGTCTCCAACCTCATATATTGTCGATAAAACACCTATGGAGGTCTATATGAGAAGAAATATCTCACTGCAACATATTCCTATTTTTGGTTGTGAGGCATATGCTCACGTGCCTAAGGAGATGTGATTGAAGTTGGAAAACAAGGTAGTGAAATGTTTCTTCATCAACTATGGTGTTGGTGTGAAAGGGTACAATATTTTGGTTCCTGTGAACCAAAAAATGAATAAGAAATTCATGATGGACCTAATGAGGAGGAGGTTTCAAAGAGTTTGGAAGAGGAGGAAGAAACTCCACGTCAAACTTTAAGGAGGTCCACATGGAAAAGAAGGAAACCATACAGGTAAAATTATAGTTTGTCTTATTTTGTATGTATACTTTCTTTATTTGCTATCACCGATGAGCCTATAAAAATGAAAGAGGCAATGGAGATTTAAGATAAGGAGTCTTGGATATTGGCCATGGATGAGGAAATGATTTCACTTAGAAAGAATGATACATGGGACTCGATCCCATTGCTTAATAAACAAAAACTCATTGGGTGAAAATGGGTGGTCAAAAAGAAAATCAATTTAGATGGCAATTTTGAAAAGAATAAGACAAGTTTGGTTGCAAAAGGATATTCTTAGGTTGAGTAGATAGACTTTGGTGAGATATTTCCCCCAATTTATATGATAACATCTAATAGGTTATTATTATATGTAGCAACAACCTTTGACTGAGAGATATAACAGATGGATGTGAAAAGAACATTTATACATGGTGACCTGAAGAAGGAGATTAATATCACATAGCTAGATACCTATGTTTAAAAAGGTAAAGAGTCCTTGTTTTTCAAGTTTAAAAAGTCTTTATATGGTCTCAATCAGTCTCTCAGAATGTGGTACCAAAATTTTGATTCTTTTTTGTTGGGATTAAGATTTATAACATCCAAATCAGATCATTATGTGTATTACAAACAACATGGTGGTCATTTCCTTGTTATCACACTATGTGTAGATGATATGTTATTCTTTGGTAAAAATAAGGATGTGAATTTGATATGAAGGACTTGGGGGTTGCAAAATCTATCTTAGTAATAGACATTAGGAGAGATAGAGTGAATAAAAGGCTTTGTTTGATCCAGAGTAAGTATGCAAAATCCATGCTACAACATTTTTGCATGATAGGATGCAAACCATTGAGTGTTCTGATTTCTGTGGGAATTAATATTTTAGTTAAGAAGTTCCCTAGAACACAAGCATAGATGGAGGATATGTTTTTTGTTCCTTATGAAAATGTGGTTGGTAAGTTTGTTCTATGTTATGGTTAGTACTAGACTAAACATTACCCAAATAATGGGAGTCTTGAGTCAATTCATGGCTAATATTAAATGTGAACACTAAGGGTATTTGGGTATTTAAAAGGTACCTCTGAATATTTCATTCGCTATCATAGTGATGTTTTAGGGGACCCACAATCAATGGATATATACGACTATGTGGATTCTGATTTGGTAGGGATGTATATAGAAGGAGATTTATAGGAGGATATGTGTTTCAATTGTTTAGTTGAGTAGTGAGTTGGATGAACAAGAGACAAGACATGGTTTCTTTGTCCAATGTAGAGGAGTATATGACAACTACTGATGCTTGTAAGGAGGCCATTTGTCTTATGAAACTTTGTTTAGAAGTAGGGCTAAGCCAAAAGATATTACAATTTAATGTGATAGTAATAGTGCCATTCGTGTGGATAAGAACCCAACCTTTCATGCAAAGACAAATAATATATATATCCATTACCATTTCATTAGAAATATGATAGAGGATGTAAAGGTGATGAAAGTTGACACCATGTAGAATGTTGTAGATGCATTGAGGAAACCAATGAGTACATGTAATTTCAAGTGGTGTTGTGAGTCTATGGGACTTATGGGCCCTAGCAATTAGATAATAGTTTGATGCATTTTCTCTTGTACCCTTGAAAGGTTTATGACAAGTGGGATAATGTTGGAACAATTGTATCATATGCCTTGCAGTGCTACAATTGAGCAGAAAATACGTGAAGTGTTGTAGTAGAGTAAATATGGAGGAAATCATAGAGTGTGAATTTTATCTTACTATTATGTTACTGAATTTTTTTTAGAATCACCACTCTTGTTGAGAGCATAAAGACTCTATGTTGTAACCATTTATTTGTTGAATAATACATTGAATGTGCTTTAGAGTGTGGGGTTTTTCTCATGGAAGGGTTTTCCCTAGTAAATGTTGTTGTATATGGTTTGTTGTTTATTTCTTTGTTACAACTGCTCTATTTTTGGTTTCTTCATATTCTTCTATTTACAATTTGGGAAAGTAGCCATATCTTCACACACAAAATCTATTCTACCTATTATTTTATTCAATCAATACATATACATATAAATGCATTAAGCTTGGTCTTAATATAGATTGACTATCTTAGCCACACAACCCATTTGTTGAGATAATATCTTAACCACACACCTAAATAGGATCTAAGATCTCTCCTATATCAAACAAAATCCCAGATATGGTCATTACATTAATGTAAGCATTAAATCTAACACGCTTGCTTAATGTTTACATAATGGAAATGTACAATGTTGCAATCAAACACAAACTAAATATATAACATTAAACATTTTTTAGAAAACATTTCTTGAATCAGGATGAGCTCCTCAGTCCACTCCAGAATTTCAGAATCACCAATCTCTAGAAGTCAATTACTAGACCACACTAAGTTGCATAACCTCATTAGCATACCACTCTAGTCTTCAACAATTAATGAGGGATCATTCCCTATATCTACTACTTGATATCCCATAGTCAATTAATGGACAACACTAAGTCTCATAACCTCATTAGTGGACCACTCTTTGTCTCAACTAATGAAAGATCCTTCCCTACATCCAAAATTCGTGAATGAAGGACAATTATTCATACTAAGATGAACCTACTCAATTCCTCCTCTGACTTTGGATATATATAATCATTATTTATTTAGAAACAAAAATAATTCTAATAAAACAAAAAATTACCATAATGCACTAGCTTTCTTAACCCAACCTTCATTGAATTCATTTTTCAAGTCATCCCAAAATTCTAAAACAGGGATGGCTCATGGAACTGCGAAGAGACCGATGACCAAGATGTTGGCACCCACGATGAAACCAATGGCGATGGGAGAAATGGTGCCCAAGTCGTTCTTCTTGTTAGAGAATAATGGAGAAAATCAAGTAATGTTGTTACAAGTAGATTCACCGACAGTTCAGATCCGTTTATATCGGAGTCTGTTAAACCTACTCTTCTGATATATATGTAATGATTTCTTCAATGGAATAGATTGAGATTGTTGTGTTGTTTTGTATGTTCTATCTGTTAGAAATCCATGTTTTACTAATTTTGTATCAGAGCCTAGCTGGGATTAATCCCTCACGGGAGTGCCCAGGAAGATGGAATAATTGAATGTCAAATCTGTGTACAAAGGTTAACGTAGGTGTGTGAAGTTTTTCGTGTGTAATAAATTATAGGAGATTGTTGTGTGTGCTGATTTCGTGACAGATCTAATTTCCAACGCGCGAGAGGGAGGTTGCGATCACTGAAGAATCAAATCGCCTGTGTTAATGTAAAATTGAATTTATTGTTGAGCCAATTCAATGGAATTGTCATTATTACTTGACGTCGTTCGGCATACAATGAACTTCTATTTTCCAGTAAGAGGATCCACGTCCACTATAAAAAGAAAATTGCAGCCTGTAATCACCAGAGGAGCCACGTCCACAGATCTGATTTCCAGACTCAGTGTCGCCCAGGATCCGCAGAGGAAGAAGGGTCGCAAGGAGGAGCCTGTGTGTATTTTTGCCATGTGGAGATCAGAGAAGTTGTTTCTTAAGACTACAGTAGGGAGTCACTGCTAGTTGAGCGCTGTCAAGGAGGACACTATTGAAGAGCTGACCTGCTGGAGGAGGATATGGAGTTGTTGTATAAATTTTCTGAACTATTACAACTTGCAGATCATAAATTGCGTGTTGCAGAATTTTCTCTTCATCCAGGTTTCAAAGTTCATCTCAAAGACGGTTGTGCCATATCCATTGTAACTACAGTCGAATTAGTTGTTTTGTTGGTTTTTTTTTTTTGGAGTGTTGTGTAAAGAAGAACCAATTATTGAACAGATTTACACAATTTAAAATAGCGGTTCTCGACGTTCTTCGGTGTCGAGAGAATGTATCGCTAATTTGATTGTGAGAACCTGTTATATGTTGTAGACTCTTGTTGTACTTCGGTGCTTCAAGATCGACAATTACAAGTTATGTTTACGTGGTGAGTTTAAAGTTTTGTGTGTAAGTGTTTATGTAAAAATAAGAACTTGTATTTTGATGCAAGTTGATAGCCCCAATATCAAGTACATTGTTTTTATTGGAAGTCACCTTGTGTAAAGGAATGTTGAGGACATTCAGTATCCAAAATTTTCTTCTAGATACCGAAGGATAGCTGAAAGCAAAAATCCTATAGATGAAGGCAAGTTCATAGAATGCATCAATAATTGTCAACTTTTATCACGGAAGCCTCGATGAGCCAAGTTGTCAAATTGTCCAGTATACAAGTGCAAGAAAGATGGTCAAAGGCATTTTGAATTTAAATGTGTCGATGGAAAGCTCGAAGAAGTGGAGAAAGAAAGAGCTGAAGCCGTGTGATTGCAGAGTGAGTTTCAGTGATAAGGAAGACCAAATCAGACAGATAGACGAAAGTTCTAGTGTTGTAATCTTTTGTGTTGTATTGTAATTTGTAATGTAAGCATTAAAGATGTGGTAGAAAATCCATTTCTCCATTAAGGGGGAGTGTTAGAGAATAATGGATAAAATCAAGTAATTTTGTTACAAGTAGATTCACCGGTAGTTCAGATCTGTTTATATCGGAGTATGTTAAACCTACTCTTCTGATATATATGTAATGATTTCTTCAATGGAATAGATTGAGATTGTTGTGTTGTGTTGTATGTTCTATCTGTTATCAATCCATGTTTTACTAATTCTTCTTTGGTCTACTTGCGGTGGTGTAGACGAGACCGACAATGATCTCCATTCCCTCGACATATATTCACATTTGCGGGCCTTGCGACTGTTATAGGATCCCATGTCACCACCCATATCGATTCTCCATGTGTGTTGGGAACTATTTTCAGTCCTATGAGAATCTCAATCACGTACAACTGCCAAGACTCCATTTCGTCTCTGTGTGAAGTCTCTACCAGCGACAGAATGAGAGAAACAACTTCAAATTGATACGATATTTTTTGTGATGGTATTATGTTATTTCCCTCCTCATTCATAAGAAAATGCTACTAAACTATAATGCAAACAAGCGTTCTTCAAACCATTAAAAAAATAACACACTCAAACAACAATATATCTACTCTCCTACAACAAATTACAAGAAACTTCCTAGGAAGTAAAACCAATTTAGAAATTGGGAGAGTAGTCATATATTCACACACAAAATTTATTTTACCTATTTTATTATTCAATCAATACATGTAAATATAAATACATTAAGCTTGAATTTAAGATAGATTGACTATCTTAACCACACAATCCATTTATTGGGATAATATCTCAACCACACCTACATAGGATCTAAAATCTCTCCTAGATCTAACAAACTTGCAAATCTGATCATTACAGTAATGAAAACATTAAATCCAACACTTCTCTCATAAAATTGTTTAGGAATCAGATTCTGCAACTCTTCTTTCTTTCAATATTCTTGTTCTTAGCTTGTACTTCCTCCTCTACTTTCCTTGTCTCATTTTTCTTAATGAAAATGATTAAGTAGAAATTCCATTTTATCCCTCATTTGGGTAATAAGAAATACTTGGTTGACTAATAATTCTATTTTATGCCTCATTTGGGTAATTGATTCTAAAAACGATTTTTACATGGTTTTCTCATTCTTGTCTTAGGAATCTTACTCTCATCTTCAGATCTTGATTTGTTTGTATTTCTTTTTAAATGCACCTCATCCTTTCATGGATGCAATTATGATCCACATAGATACATTGCCTACTTGTCCCAAAGCCCATGGAACCATGTTTGTGGTTGAATAAACTATGAATTTTGTTATTGCAATAGTGTAGCCTTATGGAAAGGATGCAATTATGATCCACATAGATACATGGCCTACTTGTCCCAAAGTCCATCGAACCCTGTTTGTGATTGAATAAACTGTGAGTTTTGTTATTGCAATAGTGTATCCTTTTGGAAAGGATGCAATTCTGATCCACATAGATACATTGCCTACTTGTCCCAAAGCCCATGAAACCATGTTTGTGGTTGAATAAACTGTGAATTTTGTTATTTCAATAGTGTAGCCTTTTGAAGAATTTCATTTATTTGCCAGGTCTTTGCCTTAACTTTTGCTCTAGTTTTCACCATGACTAATCCTTGAATAAGTTGATTCCACGATCTATAATCTCCCGCCCTTTTTATAAACACCATTATAGTAATTAAATTTCTTATTATTGTGTTTTTTATAAATACATTATGATTCTCACACAAAATTATTTCAACACAATAAAGCTAACCAATACATAACCAAATACATGGCATTTATATATATTGGATTTTTATATTTGAGATTGCAAATCAATATCTTATAGATTTTTTGATTGATTGATTTTTGTTTATATTGAAATAGGGTTTTAAGTACTATTAAATTTAATAGACCATATCAAACGTAATAGTGTAATGCAATACTCACTGAAAAGTACTATTTCTACAAACGCCCATGGATGGGTGCTATGTAACATTTCTCTTAGTTATTTGTAGTATCATGAGAATGTTTAATTAACCATAGGGTGTTATATAGATATCAACTAAAAAAAATGCAAGTCCAAGGTTTTGCATTTGAACATAGAAAAATAATAATTCAAGGATATGAGTGTATATTTACTTAAAAACAATGTAATTCATATCAATAATAACAAATTCATAGAAGAGAGGTGTTGAGACCCGAAATTGACATCCCCATTACCCTATTATACTCTTCATCTATACCTTTTTGGCCTACCTACGATTGGGTGAATGACAAGAATGCTACCATTAGCCAGTGATAAGGTCATAAGGTAAAGTATGGTTAATTCATGCATTTTGTGGTTTATTGAGTTAGGGAATTAAATATTTCATGTACTAATGCTTCAATTTTCCATGTATAATCTTTGACCTCTAGATAAATCCATCCTTCCTATACAAGCTCAACTATCCAGTACTTGCACACCAAGACTGCCACTGTCTGAATCCGGTACCAAATGCATCCAGTACTAAAATCTCATCTATTGCGATTCGGTACCAATGGTCGTGAACTGTCATGATCTTGTACCACCATTTGCGCACTGTTTTGATCTGGTACCATCTACCTGTCACGATCCGGTACCAATATAGAGAGTCGAATGTACCAATTTTAGCTCTAGATCGACCAAGACAATTAGTGGATGTTTATTTTCTTTAGCAAGGCTATGCTAGAATAGTTTGTTGATTGCCTCAGCCTCATGCACTTTGTGTCATGAGGACGAAGCTAAAAGATGTAACTGAATAATTAAATTTAAACATTTGACTAATTTGCAAATCATGTCACCTCCTTGTGTTTCATGACTAAGACTATTAAATAGTTGTGGCAAGGATGGTGGAAGTGTAGGAGAGTTGGCATATTACCAACATGTGAAGCAACATGTGATATTGCAAAACATATTGTGAGTGAAGACTAATAGAAGAATGTCATTTATCTCCATGTCTTGATTATCTATGATTGAATATGAGTTGAGATGTTAACAAAAGTTTGATGTTATGTTTTGAGATTTGAGTGAGAGTAATGTGTGGGTTGAAGACAAGCTTACTGTAGACTTTAGTAGCTGACCTGTTGAAGCGGCAAGGGCCCACCGCCCAACAAAGGTCAACATCTTTGTAGATTAACATTAGAATTTGTTTCCAGTAGTGTAAATGTTAATTTAGCTAAATCTTTAACTCTGTTAGATGATAGCAGTATAGTTTAGACTAGGATTTCCATTATATGATTTCTTGGAGATCTTTACTTGCTCGGTTTTTGCATACGCTCTGTTTTTATGAATTTGGTTTTTAGACATGAATGTTGGTAGCAGTGGTCAGACATATTTGAAGGAGAACTAGTGAAGTTCACAACAACACATTTTGAACCACAACATACTCAGTATATTGACTATTGAACTACCCATGCTATGTCTTGATGATTGATGTGTGATTTCCCTTTCAGAAGTGTGGATTGCATAGTTAGTTTTCTAGGTCAGATAGCAGAGTCGATCTGTCAAACCAACTCCATCTCATACTTACATGTGCCATAATGGAGTAGATAGCCTCTCTTTGAAAGACAACCAAAGTACATTGCAGTTTGCTATTTTGATTTGTTTCCAGCATGCATAATCCAACTTAGTTCTATACTCGTGACATTAGAAATTATCTTTCTTACTGGTGTCTTGTAACTCTGTTGATTATGAATCCCGGATTGATAATTAATGAGTGCATTATACTAAACATATAAGAAGCACAACATTTTGGCGCCGTTGTCGAGGAGTTGCAAACAGTAGGAAGTGATTTTTAGCTTAGAATATTTGTATAAATTTTTAAATCTTTTAAAGGCTGCTTGAGGGAGGAGGATAAAACGTTTAAGACATGAATGAAGTGCCACATGGCCACTAGAGTGGGGTTCTCCGAAGCAAGGTTTCCTTCTTACCTTCTAGATAGAATTAGGATTTCAATTCATTTAAAGAATCAAATTTCCATTTTATGCATAGATATAGAGATAACAAGGGTAGATTTGTAAGCTCCAAAGATTCAAAAACAACCCTCCCCACTAATCCAACTGACACTAGTGCAGGAAAAATTCCACCAACAAAAAATTCAATGGGAGCTAGCGAGGCTCCAGAAGGAGAACCTAAAATGGAAGAATCATTATTGGGACAGGCAGAACGTGAGTCTGCTGAACATTTAGGAGACAGAAAAAATCTAGTTTCTGAACCATCCATCAATAGAATGGTAGAAGAAGAAGGAAATGCAGCCACAGAGACTGAGACTTTTGGGTTTCCAATCTTGGATATTTCCAGAAACATCAACATGAAGAATATCCCACTATCATCGTTACCCATTTTCAGAGGTATGTCAACTGAAGATCCAGATTTATTTTTATTCAAGTTTGACATATTATGTAGAAGCTATAACTACTCAGACGACGCCCAAAAAATTAATCGTTTTCCTGCTACAATGAAAGATTCATCCTTAAGGTGGTTCAAGAGCTTAGGAGAAAATACAATTCTCTCT
Source organism: Picea engelmannii (assembly GCA_009831015.1). Taxonomy (NCBI): domain Eukaryota; kingdom Viridiplantae; phylum Streptophyta; class Pinopsida; order Pinales; family Pinaceae; genus Picea; species Picea engelmannii. Next base: position 1,244,137 of record ML776936.1, on the reverse strand, counting down.
TGGGATCAAATGAAAGACACATTTTTATGGAAATACCAAGACTATTGTAAGGATAATGTTAAAAATGACATTTTTTAAATGCAGCAAACAAAATATGAAATCCATGAAGACTACTTAGAAAGGTTCTTATACAACTATCAGAAGTCAAAACTATTCACCACAGACCCAGCTATAGTAAGAACTGCATTCTTGAAAGGTCTCAGAGATGATTGCATAGAAGTTTTAAACTTGTTGAGTTTAGGTGATGTACACCAAAAGCCTTTTTCAGAAATTGCAAATTATTGTAGGAGATACTCAAGAGGACAAGCTAAAATAGGCAAAGGACCAAGAGATCCTTTTAGCAGAAATACAAAACAAAGCTCAGGGACTGTCACCAGAACTGAGTTAGGAAACTTATTGGAGAACATTAAAATAGACATCTTGAGCACAATAAGTAACCAATTAGATACTCTGAAACTGAAAAAGAAACAAGAAGAAGAGGTTTCTTTAGCAATATTTTGTAATAGATTTCGAAAGAAGCACAGTGAGAAAGAATGCCCATTAAGTGTCATAGAAATCTGTGGTCTGTGTACACTATAACACCCCACATCTGAGTGTCCAGCCTTGCTTGAGCTACAAGCCATGTATATGGGAAGGGGAGTCTCACAAGAACAACCATACCCTTCCAGAATACCTTGGAGAGCCCAAAACCCCAATACATTTTATGACCCTAATGCACAATATCAACAACAAAAATGGGGTCCTTCCCGAGTGACCTATCTACAATGGACACCTCAGCAAACTCAACCTTGGCAACAAGGTTGGAGGGGACTTATGTATGGAAATCCCTCTTACCCTACATATCCACAGTACCTTGCAAACATTTCCCAATTACTACCTAGATTCATCCCACCACAGATGCAAGATTTACTCCCACCTCCTATACAACAACAATTTACAACCCCCTTGAACCCTAATCAGCAGCAGGAAGTATCTATAAATGCCCATCAACAACCACAAAACCAAGCTTCCCACAATCCTCCAAGACCAACAACAATCCCTACCTAGCCAATCCCTAACCCCAATAATCGATCCACCCACCCTGTGTAGAATATAGAAGTTCAAACCTTTCCCACCTATGAAATTCAACTACGATCGGGGAAAGTTGTAAACCAATCAGATCCTGCAGTAATAATTCAGGAAGAAAATGATAATCATTCTGAGGAAGAAAACACTCAAACCACCCCTGTAGAAGAAGAGGCCTCTCCTCCTATCCCAATCTACTCTTAGTCTGTACGAGTATCCCAACAAATTAATCTCCCAACTTACCCCAAAATAATTTTAGTGAAGAAACCCAACCCAACCTTGCATAGAGATATAGAAGATGAATTACAAAATGTGTGCATAAAAACACCTCTGTTGCAAGCCATTAAGGATATCCCTATATACGCCAAAATCATAAGGGATATTTGCATTAAGAAACTAGGAAGGAAGAAGAAGGAACCTCCCCTTGTTCAAGTAGTGGGACAATTATTTGAATTTATTTCTGAAATGCCATACAAATATAATGACCCTGGAAATCCAGTAGTCACTGTTGAAATTAATGGAATTTCTCTACCAAACACACTCATTGATTTGGGTGCAGCTATTAATGTAATGCATTTTGACACTATGAAAAATCTCCAAATCAACTAGTTAAGACCAACACAAACCATGATTGACTTGGCAGATAAGTCAGTCATTAGCCCTGCAGGAAGTCTAGATGATGTCACAGTCACTCTAGCTTCTTGGGAATATCCAGTAGACTTTTTAGTCATCTATTCTAAACCATCCTCCAAACCAGGACACCCTGTGGTTCTTGGCCTCCCTTGGCTGGCCACAACAAATTCCTTTATCATTTGTGGGTCTGGTGAGATGACTATATCCAATGGCACACATAGCCAAAAACTTGTCCTCTTCCCCCCTACCCAACCGGCACAGGAAATACCTATTTGGTTAGAAAACCCTTATGGAAAGGAAGATTGCATCAGACCTCTATTAACACTTGAACAAGTAAGAGGAATACAAGAACAATCAGATGAACAAGTCTTAAGCTTTTTTTGGCTGACACAAATTGCATTGAATACCCAAGGTCTTTTGCAGAATTGTCACATATTTTTTGTTCCAAATTTCAACAAACTTGGCACCCTGATATCACTCAATTATATACTTTATCACCAGCCTCCTCAGATAAGGAAGAAACTACTGAACTTGTTGATATTAGACCAAGAAAACCTTTGTATATCAACTCTAGTTTGGAACTAGAACAAAAGACACAAGTGATTGAAATGCTCCAAAGAAAATTTGATGCCTTTGCATGGGATTATGTAGACATGAAAGGAACTCACCCTGACACATGCACACATCATATCTACACTAATGACCAAATCAGACCAATTAGACAGCCTCAGCGAAGGATGAATCTAGCCCTTAAAGATATTGTAAAAGAGGAATTGCAAAAACTCCTTCAAGCCAATCTCATATACCCCATTTCAGATAGTCAATGGGTATCTCCACTTGTCATAGTTCCCAAGAAAAATGGTAAGTGGAGGATATGTGTAGACTTTCGGGAGTTAAACAAAGCCACCCATATGGATTATTTTCCCTTACCATTTATTGATCAGGTGCTGGATACCCTGTCTGGAAAGAAGTATTTTTCGTTCTTGGATGGATTTAGTGGTTACAACCAGATACAAATAGCACCCAAAGACCAGGAGAAGACCACTTTCACCTACCCTTGGGGCACATATGCCTATAGGGTGCTCCCTTTCAGACTTTGCAATGCCCCAACCACTTTTCAAAGAGTTGTCCTAGCCATTTTCTCTGACTTGACTAATGATTGTGTGGAAGTCTACATGGATGACTTTACAGTCCATGGACAAGACTTCCAGGAAGCATTGACCAGTCTAGAAAAAGTCTTGATTAGGTGTAAGGAAACTAATCTTTCCTTAAGTAATGAAAAATAAAAAATGATGCTCACTGAAGGTATTTTTTTGGGACATCACATTTCCGGTTCTGGAATGAGAGTTGATCTAGAAAAGATTTATATCATCACAAAAATCAGAATACCTTCCTCACAAAAGGAAGTTCGCGGATTTTTAGGACATGTTGTCTACTATAGGAGATTCATTCCGAATTTTACAAGCCTAGCTATCCCTTTATTCAAATTATTATCTAAAGAAGCCGAATTTAAGTGGGATGATGAATGCCAAATATCTTTCGAAATTCTAAAACATAAATTGTCAACTATCCATGTATTAAAAGGACAAAATTGGTCCCTTCCTTTTCATATCTGTACCGATGCCTCAGACACAGCCCTTGGGGAAGTCCTTGGACAAATCAAATTCCCTATGTTATTTACTTCGTCAGTAAAAATCTGTCTCCAGCTGAAGTTAATTATACGGTCACAGAAAAAGAATTGCTAGTTGTAGTCCATGCTATTAATAAATTTAGACACTATATTACAGGATATCAAGCTTTTGTACACACTGATCATTCAACCATCAAATTTTTAATGAACAAACCTGTAACAAATCCTAGATTTACACGATGGCTCTTATTATTACAAGAGTTTAATAACAACATTATTGATAGACCTGGTAAAGATAATCTTGTGGCTGATTTCTTATCTAGAATGATTCATCTGGGAGATAATGCACCAGTAGAAGATAAATTTCCTGATGAAAAATTATTTTCTATTTCTACATTCACTTCGTGGTATGCAGATGTCACTAACTATCTTGTGACAAGGAAGATGCCTCAAAAATTGTCTCCTAGAGAAAAACAGAAAGTAATTCAGCTAAGTGCAAATTACATGTGGCACGATGATTGCCTCTACAAAATAGGACCAGATTTGGTGATCAGGAGATGTGTAAGGGAAGATGAAATTCATGATATTCTGCTAGCCTTCCATGATGGTCCTTGTGGAGGACACTTCACAGACAAGAGGACTGCTTGCAAAGTTTTGCAATCTGGTTACTACTGGCCCTATATTTTCAGAGATGCTAAAACCTATGTATCCAATTGTGTTGAATGCCAACGAATGGGTAAACCTACTACACGAGACCAAATGCCACTTCAAGCCCAAGTAGTTATTGAACCATTTGAGAAATGGGAATTAGATTTTATAGGGCCCATTAACCATGCATCTAAAAAGAAAAGTATATACTTGTATGCACTGACTATGTGACTAAATGGGTTGAAGAAAAAGATTTACCAGCTGCAAGTGAAAAATCAGTTGTAGATTTCCTTTTTAATGATATCTTCACTAGATTTGGTGTACCTCGATAAATTGTGACTGATCAGGGAACTCAATTTACCTCTCATCTAGTCAAAGTTGTTACAGAACAGTACCAAATCAAACACAGGAAATCTACAACCTATCATCCACAGCCAAATGGACAAGTAGAATCTACCAACAAAGTTATTGAGTCCATTCTTACCAAAAAAATACAGTTGCACCATAAGGATTGGGTTGATAGATTATTAGAAGCCTTATGGGCTTATAGAATCCCTTGGAGGAATACAACAGGACATACACCCTATGAGTTAGTGTATGGGAAGCAGGTGCTTCTTCCCATAGAATTCAAAATCAAAACCTTCAGGATTGCAATACAAGTTGGCATGAACTTGGATGACGCCCAACAACAAAGACTCTTGCAAATTAATGAGTTGGATGAAACCAAGTAGGAAGCACTTCAAAGAACTACCCTCATTCAAGAACAAAGAACAAAATGGCATGACAAGTATCTCAAAAAGAAAAATTTTCAACAAGGAGATTGGGCCCTATTGTATGATAGCAGATTCAAGAACTTCAAAGGTAAGTTAACTACCCCTTGGATGGGACCTTACGAAATTGACACTGTCTACGATAATGGTTCAATCAGGATAAAAAAAATTGATGAACAACAGACACCACTACTTGTGAATGGTCACCAGTTGTGAGTTTACAACAAACCCCTATCAAAAGAAGAATTCCTGACTCGTATACTACAGAATTCAGATATGCATATGATCAGTAAGGAAGGATACCCTCCTACTGATACACATTGATTGATTGGTTTATTTGAAAATTTTGTACATAGGTGTGGATCGAATTTTGTTAATAAGCTGAAGGTAACAAGAGATTCTTACCCTTTTTGTTTTACTTTCGTAATTTTTTTTTTTTTTGTAAATAAAATTCTATAATTTATTTGATCCTTCACGAAAATGCTAAACATCAGTTTTTAGGCATCAACAATATTTTGTTCTACTTCGGTACCAGAAATTTTGTTCTTGTTTAGTACCAGCAGTTCGGTACCAGTCTGGTACCAGAAGTCTGTCCTTCTACAGTACTATCAAGACACATTACCTAATTGACAAAGTATACTACACATATTTCAAAATATTATGTCACTTAATCTGAAGTATGAATACATGCAAACAACCACTTAAGCTGGAACCAAGAAGCCAGATGTAGTATCAAATGGCTGCCCTTGTGAAGCAATAATTTCTTTTGGTTCTGTTGGCAACTAAAGGGAAGTATTTTAATTTCTTTTGGTTCTGCTGCTTAAAAACAAAATAAAAAGAGGGACACAATCTTTACCTATGATTGCTCAAAGAACCATAATCCTCTTCAAAGACTAGAAGTTGCCTTTACCCAGTATTTCAGCATGATTTAAAGGGAAAAAATATATTATCCTATAAGTAACTATCTCACCCTAACCAGACTTCAATAGTATTCATTGGATTATCTTATTAAAGAGTAACATATGAGTATATGAACACTCTCTACCATGGGAACACTAGCAAAACTTTTATGGAAGAAGATGTACCAGTACCCTAAGGAAACTTTAGGTCATTCTCTTATGGAGAAATTCAGACAAAATTATACATCTGGATCACTCTAAAGAAATAATGTGCATAAAAAGTTTATTTTTCCTTCAGACAAATATTTAAAAGACATTCAAAAGAAGAGTATATGCCTTCCAACCCAATACCATCCCATCCTGTATAAAGGTTTTCATACGATCCCCCCTTGTCACCGTGCAAAGCACTCTTTAATAAAAACCAAAATAGGTGACTATGGACAAGAAGCCTCTGATGGAAAAAGGGTTTAAGAGACTAACCCGCCAGGATACTGAACAGTTCTACTGGCAGCGGGTACCAGTCTGTGGTATGACTAGGCAAACCCATCAGGATACTGAACATGCTTGTTAGTAATGGGGCATTTTGCCTGGGGAAGGCACCTCTCACTAATTATCACAACTACCCCACCAGGGTATTGAACAGGCTTGTTGGCAGTGGGTTCTGGTTGAAAAATGTCTCATCTATACTTGTTTGATTGAAAAATTCACTTTTTGTCATCCAAAACAAAAAGAGTAAAGGTCATTATTGGCTTTCATGAGATACAAACTCCAGATTAATCAGCAACATAATTACTCCAAGCAAATTTCCATTTGAGAATCAACCTAAGTCAACTTACCAGTCTGACATCTAAAGCCTACAATATCTAAGAAGGAAAATTCTTAAGAGTTGAGCCCTAACTAGGGAGTCTAATCTACTTATACTGTGAAATTTATCTATAACATCCAATGATAGTAAATCTCTGAAGCAAGTTAGGTGGGATCTTTTCTTTTGGAAAACATATAAATATTCCCTGTTTCATTGTTGAATGCTACCTTTGTCAATAATCCATCAAAAGAAGGGCAATTTCACTTTTTAGGTATTAGATCATATGCTAGGTGATAAATGTACTTCTGGAATTTGATTGGTTTCTTTTCGCTCTTATCATCTTTTCTCCATTATGATATAAAATGTTGAATCTTCTTGCATACAGATATACAACATCTTTTTCATAGGGGAAGGTCAAAGATCCCCTTCAGAACTCTTTTTCAGACTCACATGATCACCCTGCAGAACCAAATACAAAAGAAGATAAGCACATAATAAAAGAAGTATAGGATATTCCCGTACCAAGTTTTCAAGAAACTTCAGTCTAAAAGGATGAATTCTGACAATTTACAAGCAGTCGCACATGCTATGGGAATTGATCATACAAAGGTAAAAGAAAAGGTAACATGGTATTTATTTTCCTATGCTCATAAAACTACAATAAGTATGAAAATATATACTAGATCTTATGACCTTAGTTTTAAAACCATGCACCTATCCCTCATACCCATACGCCTAAACCTAATCAATCCTCTCATAGCGCTCAAACATGGTTAAGGGAAACATCACATCAAAATATGAAGTATGTCTAGTAATGATAAGCCACAAATATATTTTTTCCTTAAGCAATTCACGAACCTATCTTATATCATGAACCATGATCCAACATCAAATTCACCACCCGAAAGTCCAATCACCTATCCGAAAATAATGCCTTGAACACCCAACATCTTGTCCTCATCATTACAGTAATGGGTAGAAATGAAATGGCTTACCTGGGTGGCGAATCCATCCATATAAGCCTCACCTAGTCAAATTTTTTCCTTACAGCATCCTTACTTAAACTTACCATTCGCATTATCAACACCATCACCATATTCCCCTTGTCGTGAGCTTTCTCTAGTCCCGAGCCTACTCCTCTATGGTACCAAACATTTACCCTCATCAATTGACTAAACCCTTGTGCTACAGCCTGATTTTTTTCTCACAACTTATAACGATGGTCGTTAGTAGACACGAACCGGTCTTCCAAATTTATAGGGAAACCGAGGAGTTCCAATTATGTCAAGAAAAATATGCTAGATCGGGATGGATGCAATTTCTGGAAAAATTCATAGGCTGGCATGAGAAGATATCTCACAAATTTATTCAGGGTTACGATGGAGAGATTACACATATAGGCAATCTACAACTGACAATCAATGAAGCAACCTTAAGGGAGGTCACGAGATTACCTAACAGAGAATCCAAATACTTCAAAGGTGTAGGAATCAACAAGGAAATGTGCCAACGATTCTTGAAATAAGACCATCAACACCCTGACTGGAAAAAGGGGATCCCTAGGAACTATATCAAGGAAGAGTATCATCCAATGATTACTAGTCTTCAATGATTCGTCACTTGTGAAGGCAGGTATGTTGTGACCTTCATATATAATCTTAGGCTTCTATTACACTTTGAAGGAGGCCCTGAAATTGATTTCCCATATTTTCTATGGATGAGTTTGAATAAAATGGTAAGAGGTGTTAAATCCATATCCAAAACTAAGAAGACTAGCATTTACCATCAAGGTCTCATTAAAATGCTAGTTTTACATGAACTTAGGAAATAGAGGATTAGTTGGAAAACTCTTATCACTCAACACCCTCCCACAGAAAACAAACCTATGGAGGAAACCCAACATGCTCCAAAGAAAAATAAGGAACCTCAAAAGAAAGAGGGCAAGAAGGATAAGACAACTCCACCATCATCTAGGGAAGCAAGCCAACACAAAAAAGTAAGGCCCTCTTCCATAGTCAACAAGACTTTTAAAAGATCCGAATCAAAAGGTAAAAACAAATTAGTAGAGGAGACTTCAACAGTGGCAGTTGAGAAAAAGGGCCATCAGACAAAAATGATGAAGAAAGGGAAGCATAGCTCAGAAACTAAAAGTAAATAGTCTATGGCACAATCCCCTGTCACCATTTCACAATTAGAAAAGAAGAAAAGGAAGCCTGTGAGCATCCCTGATCCAGTACCTCCTTGTAAAAGAACCACGAGGAGCATGTAAAAGAAAGGAAAAACAATTGTCATTCCTCATACATAGGAAGATCCAATCGACCTTACCTCCCCTTTTGAAGATTTATCAGTCCAAGATGACATCCCTAGTTTGACCGAGGAACAAGCCACTCTTACTTTCTGTGGGATGAGGGAGGAAGTCGAGGAAAGGGAATGTATTTAGCTAGTAATGATGGACTCAACAAAGACCTTGACAAAAGAACAAATGAATAAAAAGATTGGGGAATTGCAAAAACAAAATCAGGAACTCCAACAAGAAGTGAAAGAATACCAACTATTGGACAGGTATATCAAAAAGGAAAATGAGCAATAGAAAGCAACCAACCAACAACTTCAAGACGATCATGAAGAGAATTCTAACAAGCTCAAGAAGGTACTATGACTCCTACAATACGTTAGGGTCATAAAAATGGAGCTGAAAGAAGAGGCCTCAGCCATCAACATCATTGATCCACCAAAGTAAAGAACATAGTCTCAAGTTTTGAAAAATTTTGGGTTTGTTTTCAGTTACATGAGGACATGCAATGATTTTTGGATGGGGGAATGTTGAGGCCTGAAATTGACATCCCCATTACCCTATTATACTCTTCATCTATACCTTTTTGGCCTACCTAAGCTTGGGTGAATGACAAGAATGCTACCATTAGCCAGGGATAAGGTCATAAGGTAAAGTATGGTTAATTCATGCATTTTGTGGTTTATTGAGTTAGGGAATTAAATATTTCATGTACTAATGCTTCAATTTTCCATGTATAATCTTTGACCTCTAGATAAATCCAGCCTTCCTATACCAGCTCAGCTATCCGGTACTTGCGCACCAAGATTGCCACTGTCCGGATCCGGTACCAAATGCATTCAGTACTAAAATCTCATCTGTTGTGATCCGGTACCAATGGATGTGGACTATCATGATTTGGTACCACCATTTGTGCACTGTTGTGATCTGGTACCATCTACCTGTCACGATCCGGTACCAATATAGAGAGCCGAATGTACCAAGTTTATCTCTAGATCGCCCAGGACAATTAGTGGATGTTTATTTGTTTTACCAAGGCTATGTTATAATATTTTGTTGATTGCCTCATCCTCATGCACTTCATGTCATGAGGATGAAGCTAAAAGATGTAACCGAATAATTAAATTTAAACATTTGACTGATTTGCAAATCATGTCACCTCCTTGTGTTTCACGACTAAGACTGTTAAATAGCCATGGCAAGGATGGTGTAAGTGTAGGAGAGTTAGCATATTACCAACATGTGAAGCAGCGTGTGATATTGCGGAACATATTCTGAGTGAAGACTAATAGAAGAACATCATTTATCTCCATGTCTTGATTATCTATGATTGAATATGAGTTGAGTTGTTAACAAAAGTTTGATGTTATGTTTTGAGATTTGAGTGAGAGTAATGTGTGGGTTGAAGACAAGGTTACTGTAGACTTCAGTAGCTGACCTATTGAAGCGGCAAGGGCCCACCACCCAACAAAGGTCAGCATCTTCGTAGATTAGCATTAGCATTTGTTTCCAGTAGTGTAAATGTTAATTTAGCTAAAGCTTTAGCTCTGTTAGATGATAGCAGTACAGTTTAGACTAGGATTTCCATTATATGATTGCTTAGAGATCTTTACTTTCTCTGTTTTTTCATATGCTCTGTTTTTATGAATTTGGTTTTTAGACATGAATGCTGGCAACAGTGGTCAGACATATTTGAAGGAGAACTAGTGAAGTTCACAACAACACATTGTGAACCACAACATACTCCATATATTGACTATTGAACTACCCATGCTATGTCTTGATGATTGATGTGTGATTTCCCTTTCAGAAGTGTGGATTGCATAGTTAGTTTTTTGGGTTAGATAGCAGAGTCGATCTGTCAAACCAACTCCATCTCATACTTGCATGTGCCATAATGGAGTAGATAGCCTCTCTATGAAAGACAACCAAAGTACATTGTAGTTTGCTATTTTGATTTGTTTCCAGCATGCATAATCTAGCTTAGTTCTATACTCGTGACATTAGAAATTATCTTTCTTACTGGTGTCTTGTAACTCTGTTGATTACGAATCCCAGATTGATAATTAATGAGTGCATTATACTAAACATATAAGAAGCACAACAAGAGGTTGAAGAGAGCTAATGTTGATGTGTGTGTTCGACAATGAATATGTATAACTACAACCACAAACACATTTTGATCTATTTTTTTAGTTTTTATGGTCACACTAGTTTCCTTTCACTTAATATACATTTTCAATATATTTGTAAGCATATTATACCAAACTAGTTGAGCTCCTCATCAATAAAGCAATATGTTGAAATTCAAAGTAAAATTATAGTCCACACTAGAAATGGGGATATTTATCTCAGTATACAAGACCAATTTATCTGGACAACTTGTAATTGAAATAATTGTTCAATAGAGGTATAGTAACATTAAATTGTATCTTTAATAAATTCAACAAAATGACATTTTTATCAGTTTATAATTATGATGGAAGGCTTTGCATGATATGAATTAAGTATTATGTAGAATCCCAACCCTATTATCTACTCTCCTTGATGGATCTTGTACAATTCCATTGTAGAATATCCCTTCAAGGAAGGGAATATTGGGATTTGGATTCTACAAAATATTTACTACATATATTTCAATGCCTTGCAGTGAATTACTAGGTGATACAAGACTTCAAATTTCCAACATGCTTGTAGGTAATATTTGATCTTGTTGGACCTTCATTGAACAATTCTTTCAGTCGTAAGTCATCAAGACAAATGCCCGACCTTGTTTCCTAAGAAAAATGTCTCCATTGGAAATTATTTCTTCCTTTTTCATTCTTCTCTATAGAATTTGTTCTCTTTTCCTCACATAGAATAATGTATAATTATGAAAAATGGATGGTGATTCTATTGTGCTCAACTTGTCTCTGAATTCTTGAAATCTACAAAATTCAAATACTAGTTCAACACAATATAAGTCGCCATTTCGAACTTCTAAATATTTTCCAATGTTATGATCCTTTGCTACTTGAATAAAACATAATCTCCTTGAATTGGATGAGACTGAAAACCATGTCTCCATTATTATTTTCATTCTCTTTAAATTAGACATTTAGGAATTTCAAAATGGCAATTTTTATAATTCTCAACTAGTCATCAATGCTCCAATATTATGATTTACTATTACTTAAACAAATATAATCTCCTTGAATTGGTTGAGACTAACAAGCCTTGATATTTTTTACCTATACCATTTTTCTTTATAAATATAATACATTGCTCTAAAAACATTTTTAGGATCAAATATAACATTCCATATATAAATTCAATGAAAAGGATTTGCAAATGTTATTCATGTTAGACTCTTTGAATTAGGCATTTAGGCCATAATTAGTGAACATCATGTCAAAACTGTTGAAACCCTTTCTGTATTGCTTGAATTTGTCCTATTGAGAGTTGGATGAATTTATGTAGTTATTGAAAGTAATAAGAAGAGTATTCACATCCTTCCCATAATACTTGGAAACATGTTAGGTTGAATTTTCTCCATTTACATAACTTGTGAAGGTTTGCACTAGAAAAGTGATCTACAATTTTACACTCGAAGGGAAAAACTAATAATTTGGACTAATGCCCCATAGATTGGAAGACATATTAAAAACATATTAATGAATGTTGTTTTCTCAATATTGAATGTGAGCATCTATTTTATATTGAATCTAGATCACAAAACATGAAAATATAACCTTTATCTCTTTATATCTATCTATGATAGGGGTATTATAACACAACATGATTTAGAACTTTAAACATGAGCTAGGGTTGATTAAGAAGGATAGGGGTATTATAACACAACATGATTTAGAACTTTAAACATGAGCTAGGGTTGATTAAGAAGGGATTATATCCATAAAAATGAAAGGATTGTGCATGAATGAAGATAAATAATTGATCTCAAAAGTGAAAATAATTATGAGAAGGTTTTGCCAGTAAAATGGGGTCATCCACAATGACTTGCCTTGTGCAAGACATTTGACACATCAAGATATGATCATAAAGGGAGAGTAAATTATAAAGAGAGGACGAAACTCACAATAATAGTACAAGGCATAATAAGTTTTTTTTTTTTTTGTTTTCTATGGCATTGAGGTGATATTTGATAATTACATGACACCTTATATCAACATGAAATCTTTCCTTTGAAAGAAGTTTCCATTCCTTGAACACTTCTTGCCATCGTTCTATTCTTAATTTAATCCTTTGGTATTGTGGAGGAGTAGCATATTGGTTGTGAAGTGATTAAAAGAAGGTGCAAACCTTAGTCATGTAATATGAAAGGAAGTAGACTAGAATCGAATGATTGTAGTTTTCATTGCTTCATAGTGATACTATACCCAAGATATAAGTACCAATTGTAGCATTAGCATTCGAAGCAAGCATTGTAGCTACATGGAAAATTGGATTGTGGATCCAACTACATGGAAAATTGGTTTGTGGAACACTAATTGCATTAGATATGTTAATTATTAAGGATAAGGTTGTTGATTCAAGTAATCATAGGAGGATTTTTTTGAAGTAAGAAAATGTTGTGCACATTGATTATTTTCTTTTCTACAATGTACAATTTTGTTTCATCCATGTCAAGTAATTGTTTAAGAAAAAATGATTCATATCGATTTTTTTTACTTTAAACAAACTCATCTTGCTTGATGCACTTATTCAAGCATGCTAATAAACCATTTTTATAAATTTCAAAAAGTGACCACCATTTTTTCCATAAATCATCTTATATCAAGACAAGGGTCATCTTATCTTTTAAGTTGTCCTTACTTTAAAAATAAAAACTATCTATACATTCAATTTGGAAATTCTACAAAAAAAAATACATTTGAAAAGTTGAAAACAAACTAAAATTATACACAAGACAAACAACCATCTAAATCAAAGATAAACCAAGATCCAAATAACATCACAAGAAAAACCATGAGGTAAACGGAAGTAGGATGGATAACCTAAACCTCAAGTTAAATTGAGCCCAAAATCATGCAGAGAGGCCAACACCTAAGCCTAATATGGATGCATAGTCATGATTCCATCCAAATAACATTACAAGAAAAACCATGGGGTAAAGGGAAGTAGGATGGATAACCTAAACCTCAAGTTAAATTGATCCCAAAATCATGTGGAGAGGCCAACACCTAAGCCTAATATGGATGCATAGCCATGAGTCTTGAAAGGGTGCAAGCCATGGTTGTACAGTTGACCCTTTTGTAGGCTCCTTGAATGAGTATTAGTTTAGAGAAATGGTTCATTGACTCTTCTTTGAACATTCACTCGAAGATAAATTTATAATCTTGAAGAAGGGTTTATCATGTATTTCATAGGCTATCCCTCAACAAAAATATGACTTGAAAAAGGGTAGGTGAACATTTCTTTATGGTCCCCCTTGTTGAAAGACCCTTGTCCAATATTTCACTTGTTGAAAATATTAATCTAGAAGAAAGGTCGGATAACCCTTCCCAAGCATTTCTCTTGGGGTTGCATAACCCTTCCCAAGAATTTCTCTTGATGAATGTACTAACATGTATAATGGTTACTCAATACTTCCTCAATAATGTTTTTTTTCAAATGGAATAAATTGATATAAAAACATTTTTGAGAATAAAAAATAACATCTTATATATAATTGTAATGAAAAAATATAATGGAACATTATTTGAGAATCCATCTATATAATTTTCTTGTTTTTTAACATATTCTATTCCATTAAATTTGAAATTGTTAAAATCTAATCACAACTATATAAATATTTAGGAAACAATTAACCAGCCATGATGATAAAGATGGCAGGCTCTTTTGTTACTAGAATGACTAATTACAGTGAGTTATGGAAAATAATATGAATTTTGATAAAGAAGAAAAGTATTTAACAAAGTATAATATTAAAAGATATCAAAACAAGTGTTAAAACTAGTATGAAAATCATAGCACAAGTAATATTCCATAAAACGTGCAATTTTAAATATATTGTTTTGTATTTGTTTTATATAGATGTTTTTGGTTCCTAATAGGCATTGTTTACTAGAATAAAATGCACACTCTTTGTCAAAATATCCACTACCATTAATATTGAGTCATGTCTCCTTGACATCATAGCTAGTCCCACTATGAAGTGCATTGAAATCATTTCTAATTTTGATTACGGTATTGCATGTGGTTGCAATAGCCTTGCTAGATTTTGATTTTTAACCTTTAATTTACAACATTCCAAGCATATAACCACATAATTTACTATGTTCTTATTCATTCCACTTCAAAAGAATAGTGGTTTTAGATCTACACATAACCTAATTTTCGCTCCAGGATGAGCCATATATGTTGTCATGAATGCTTCACTAAGCATCAACTTATGAATTTCTTCATTTTAAGGTACATAAACCCTTTTGTAAAATCACAATAATCTATCATTATCCAAAGTATATCCCTCATACTTAGGGATTCTCATTACTTCGTTTTCTATTTTTTTCTAAATACTTTTGCATACCATGCATCATTTTATTGTAATATCAATATCTTTTCTATAAGATTCATCTATAAATATAACATTGAAGAGATTTGAATTCTTCTACTCAAGGCATCTACTACTTTGTTCAGTGTTCCTTTAATATTTTTTACATTAAAATCATATTCACTCAATAATATTGACCATCTTTTATGTTTAGCATTCAAATTACTTTGCGTAAATATATTTTGAACTCCATTGTGGTATGTTTTCAGTTAAAAATTTCTTATGACAAAGTAATGTCTCCAAATCTTTGGTACATGCTCTACTACAAAAAAACTCTAAGTCATGCATCATGTAGTTTTATTCATGATGTTTCAATTTCCTTGAAGCATAAGTAATCACCCTACCTTGTTGCATTATGATTGCACCTAATCCTTCTTTTGAAGCATATGTACAAACTAAAAAATTATGATCAATATATGGTACATTTAGTATGAGAGTTTTCATCAACAACTATTTAAGATTGTGAAATGCCTATTAGTAGTACTTTGTCCACACAAATTTCTTAGTTTTCTTTTGTAATTCCATAATAAGATTTGCAATCTTTGAAAAAACTTCTAGAAATATCCTATAATAACTAATAAATCTCATAAAACTATGTACTTCATTTACATATGTAAGTGTCGTCCATTCCATAATAGCTTCTATCTTTGATGGATCCATATAAGTTCCTTCTCCTAAAATGACATGTCCCAAATAATGAATCTCTAATTCAAAGAAATAAAAATTAGAGAGTTTAGCATACAACTTATGCTCTCTAAGACACTACAATATTGGCCTTAAATCCTCTTTGTTCTCCTCTAGTGTCCTCCAATATATCAAAATATCATCCAAAAACACTTACAAAAACTTATTGAGGTGTTTTCAAAACATCCCATTTATTAAACTCATGAACACAATTCACACATTTGTCAACCCAAATGTCATTGCTACAAACTCTGAATGACCAAAATATGTCATAAATGTCATCTTAGGAATGTGTTCTCCCCTAATTCTTAACCAGTGATATCTCAATATCAAATCAGTGTTTGAAAATAAATTTTCCCCTTTCATTTGACTAAATAAATAATCATTCCTAGGAAATAGATATTCATTTCTTGTGATTTGTTCAACTGTCAATAGTGGATACAAAGCCTCCATGACCATATTTATTATGTACAAAGATCAATGGAATTCCCCGTAGTCATATACCAAGGTGAATAAAACCTAGATCCAACACTTGAATATGCATCTACAACTCTATCAATTCCATGGTTGTCATTGTAAAAATTTTCAGACCCCAACCCAATTTCAGTCTCGCTGATTTTTCAGCCAATGTTTAATGCCCAAACCTAGCTTTATATCAGCAAATAAATCTTAGCAGAAAATTAACTTTAGAACTGAAACATGAGGATTTTGAACATCATTTATAATGCAGAAATAAAATATCAGCAACATATAAAACTCAGAAAATTAATGACACAGAAATTTTTGGTCTAACATCGACCTTGCAAAAACCCACAAGGGGAAAACTAGTGAGAGAGGGATTTTTATTATTTCTGAGCTTCTCAAAAATTTCTTTTATAGCATATTCATCTTCAGAAATTTTACAAACTTATCTAGACATTCCTATAGCTTGGTTCTTGATTTCTGAACCAAAAATTTGTACCACTGTACGGTTGTCACATCATTAAATGTTGTACAGACTATCCTCGTTTTGCATGCCAAATATCTGCTGCAACTATTCAAAAATCTCCAGCAATGCAATACCTTGAAAACTGTGTCAAATTCTTAGAAAAACATGCCCAGAATTATCTATGGTACGGTCCTTGATTTCTGTGCAGGTCCGTACAGACTGTATGGACTTTTCTCACCCAGAAAAATATGCCCAGCAAACTCCTCGATTTTTGTGCCTAGAATAGTTGTACGAATTCCTTAGAATGTATGCAAAATACTCCCAGAAAATCGTGTTGTTGTTCTCCTCGAAAACTGTGCACAATAAATGTTGTACGACCCCTCAAATCCGTACTGTACAGACTATTCTTTATTGATGTTTGCTGCCTCAAAATCTGTGCCTGCTATTTTCCTTGGGATGCGTGCCCAGCTCTGCAAATGTTGCCTCTTCTCAAGCTCGACCTCTCTCTTGGTCACTCTTGCTCTCCAAAAGATGAAATGAACAACAACCCTAGCTAGGGTGTTCCCTCCTACCCTAATCGACCTCATGAGGTAGGTGAGGGGTCTCTTAATCCAATGGTTGAGATTGGATTAGATGAGTGGCTGAGATTTGGTGTCTCTTCACTCACCCTCACTAAAGTCATAAAGTCACCTTTTAATTTGCATCTCACAAATTAAATGACTAGGGACCACATTAGACACTTTCTCACCCCTTAGGCGCTTAGGGATGAGAAACACTTGCCTAGGTACTTTACTTAATTAAAAATTTAACACTCTCTCTTACCGAGGAAAGTGTTACGCACCACTCCAAGCTTGTCCCTGAAAAATACAAAGTTTCCTCTGCCCAATGCCTTGGTGAGTATGTCTACAACCTGCTCCTCTGTAGATATGCATTGTAGATCCATACCTCCTCTCTGAACATAGTCACGGATGAAGTGATAACGAATCTTGATATGCTTAGACCGGTCATGAAAAAATGGATTCTCCGAGAGTTTAATGAAACTCTGATTATCACAGTAAATCACAGTAGGCCTCAATTGCACACCGAACAATCCCACCAGCATCTTGCGAAGCCAAAGGACCTTACAACTGGCTTGACTGGCTACCATATACTCAGGCTCATCAGAACTCAAAGCCATTGACTTTTTTTTCCGACTGAACCAAGACAAAACTATTGATCCCAATCCAAAACAACACCCTGAAGTGCTTTTCCTATCACTGACACATCCTGCCCAATCCGAGTTTGTATAGACAATGAGATGAAATCCATCTCCTCTATGATAGTTCAGACCAAAATCTACTGTACCACAAAGATACCCGAGGACATGTTTTGCTACCACCGAGTGCACTCTCCTAGGCTCCACCATGAACTGACTGAGAGTGTTGACAAAGAAACAAACATCTGGCCTGGTATTGAACAAATACATCAATGACCCAATTAACTGACGATACAAAGTGGAATCCACCAACTTTGACTCAGAAGCATGAAGCTTCTTCTAGTTGGTAATCATGTGAGGGGTCATGGGATTTCTATCCCCCATCTAAAATCTTCTCAGAATGTCACACACATACTTCCCCTGTCCCATGAATATGTGTCTAGGCTCCTGCCAAACCTCCAATCCCAAAAAGTAATGCATCAATCCAATGTCAGTCATCTTGAACTCTGAAGCAAGGCTCTCCTTGCAACTGCTAATGAGTCTCTCTACCCCTGTAATGAAAATATCATCCACATATGGAAAAAGAATGAGAGGATCCTCCCCAACCACAATGAAGTATAGGTTGGGATCCGCCTCACTCTTCTCAAAACCCAACTACTGCAAATAGGCATCTATCCTCGAATACCAAGCTCTGGGAGCTTGTTTCAGCCCATACAATTCCTTATTCAGTCTACACACATGAGACTCTCTCCCATGCACCTCAAAGCCCAATAGCTACTCAATATACACCTCCTCCTCAATAAGACCATTCAGAAATGCAGTCTTCACATCCATCTGCTGGAACTTCCAACTCATCTTTGCTGCAATGGAGATCACTACCCTGATCGAAGTGTATCTAGAAACTGGTGCAAAGGTCTCATCATAGTCGACTCCCTCAACCTGTGAAAACCCCCAAGCCACAAAGTGAGCTTTGTACTTATCAATGTTTCCATCTGCAACATGCTTTAGTTTATAGAGCCACCTGTAAGTCACCACTGACTTCCCCTCAGGTCTAGGAACAACTTCACAGACATCGTTCTTCATGATGGAATTGTACTATTCCATCATGGCAACTCTCCGTACCTGTTTACCAGTGGCCTCCTCAAAAGTGGAAGGCTCATACTCCCAAATACTTCTCACCATCGCGATGTAGCTGCAAAACCTCTCAGGAGGTTTCTCTCCCTCACTGCCTATCTGGGATTCCCCACTGAACCCTGTGCCTCCCTCAAAGTGTCTTGAAGCCACTTGGGCTTCCTCCCCTTTGAAGTAGTGTCTGGTGGAGGGGACTCTCCCTGCTCAACCCCATCTCCTGAAGACAATGATCCTGAAGTAGAATCTGAAGTACCTGATCCTATAACCAGTGGACCAGTAGCCTGTGAACCTGAAACCCGTGGCCTTGTCACCTGTGAACCTATCATCCTTGAAACTGGTGGCCCCAAACTCTGTGTAACTGTAGTCTTTTGTGGACTCACCTAAATATGTGGTGAATACTGCTCACCCTTCTCTGTCCCTATAGACTTCCTAAAGGCTCCATCCTCCTCAAATTTGTCATCCCTCCTCAAGACAGTCTTCCTCAAGGAAGGAAGGTATATACGAAAAGCCTTTGAAGTCTCATTGTACCCAAGAAACATCCCTCTCTCTGCCACGGGCTCTAGCTTTCTCCTCTTCTCAGAAGGGACATATGAATATGTGATACACCCAAAAATATGAAGGTGCCCCACCTCAGGCTTCTTCCCAGAAAAAGCCTCCTCATAAGTCATGCTCCCCACAGCCTTGTGGGGACTCCTGTTCTGCAAATAAACTACATTGTAGCATGCCTCAGCCCATAGAAATAGTGGCATCCCCTGATCATGTAACTTGTCTCTCGTAGCCCCAACAATGGCCCTATTCTTCCTCTCTGCAACCCCATTCTTCTGCGGGTTGTAAGGAATAGTTAACTCCCTCTTGATGCCCTCTCCTACACAAAAGTACATGAACTCCTTGGAGGTATACTCACCCCCATTGTCTGATCTCAGAAATCTGATTTTCTTCCCTGTCTAGTTCTCCACAAGAGCTTTGAACTCTTGGAACCGACTAAAGACCTGTCCTTTGGTCTTCATGAAGAAAATCCAGGACTTTCGAGAGAAGTCATCAATGAATACAACATAGTATAGGGAACCAGTCAACGATGTCAAAGACATCGAGGAACATACATATGAATTTATAAGATCAAGTATCCCTACTTCTCTACTGCCACTTCTCATAAAATAAGTCTTGTTGTACTTTCCCAAAGCACACCCCTTTCACAACTCATGGTTCTCTGAATTGAAATCTGGAACTCCTATCACCATCTCCCTCAGAACTCTCAAAGCCCCATGGTGCAAATGTGCCATCCTCCTGTGCCATAGCTCACATAGGTCATTGCTGCTAGTGGTAGTATGAATCAATGCTCTCATTGGTTGGAACAAAAACTTGTACAACCTTTCATGTCTAGTAATAATCACTTTGGCCGAAGTGATGCTAGACTCTCTAGGGAAAAGAAGCACCTGCCCATCACAGAAAAAGGCCTCATATCCCTTCTCCTCAATATTACAAACTGACACTAAGTTCTTCTTCAATATTGGAACATATAGAACCTTTGCCAAAGTCAAGGAAGGTAAAGACTCCCTATGAAATGAAACTGTCCCGCTACCAACTACCTTGACCTCCCGGTCATCTCCAAGCACTACCTCAACATTTTCTGTCTCTGTAAGGTCTTTCAAGTGCTCACAAACCCCTGTCATATGGAGAGAAGCACCACTGTCAATATACCAAGTATTTGTATGACTGGTCCTCATGGATAGACACACCATCAAGGAAAATTCCTTGTAAAACTTGGTGGAAAACTCTTCCACCTCTGTTGAATTTGTTGTTTGTTTCTTGTTCTTCTTGTTCAAACACTGACCTGCATAATGCCCAAACTTATGGCATGCAAAGAACTTGAATTTTCTCATGTCTTTCTTCCCTTCACCCTTGGGCTTGTGTCCTCCCTTTGGACCCCTTTTGAACTTCTTCTTTCTAGTGGTAGAAAGAGCCACATTATCCTCCTCGTGACCTATAGATGAACTTCCATGTACATAACCTCTCTGGGTCTCCTCCTCAACAAATTCATCCCAAAGACATTCCCAACTGGGAAGATTCTCCCTAGCAACAATGCCCTCCACAAAAACAACCCATTGTTTGGAAACTCCATTCAATGTTGTTCTCACAAGATCATTGTCAACTATGGATTCCCCCACATCTCCAAGCTCATCCCTCACTTGTGTCAATATAGTAAGGTATGTGACCACATTTTCAGCCTTGGTCATTTTTATGCTCTTTAGTTTTTCCCTCAAAACCATTTTCTAGTTCTCATTTGTACTCCGGTACAATTTAGTCAAAGACTCCCACATATCATAGGCATGTGTCTTCCCCGTCAAGTGAGGAATCAAATGATCCTTGATGGCATCAGGAATAAACCTCTTATCCTTGATACTCTTCTTAGTGTAAGATGCAAGAAGAGTAGCATCAATAGGTACCACAACAGGATGAGTAGTGGTATTTTCCACAATGTCCCACAACTCATTTTCTTGCAAAAGCAAGATCATCCTCTCCTTCCAAGCACCAAAATTTGTTGCCCCATCAAGTATGTCCTCAACTCTCAAACCTATAGCCATTGACACTTTTCTGCTGAAAATAATAAATTCAAAAAAAATCTGCCCTGTGAAGTGACTGTTGTCCCAACTTTATGACTCCTGAAGTCTCTGCTTCCTTTCAACTCAGCTCTGATACCATGTAAAATTTTTCAGACCCCAACCCAGTTTCAGTCTCGCTGATTTTTCAGCCAATGTTTAATGCCCAAACCCAGTTTTATATCAACAAATAAATCTTAGCAGAAAATTAACTTCAGAAATGAAACATGAGGATTCTAAACATCATTTATAATGCAGAAATAAAATATCAGCAACATAAAAAACTCAGAAAATTAATGACACATAAATTTTTGGTCTAACATCGACCCTGGAAAAACCCACAAGGGGAAAACCAGTGAGAGAGGGATTTTTATTATTTCTGAGCTTCTGAGAAATTTCTTTTACAACATATTCATCTTCAGAAATTTTACAAACTTATCTGGACATTCCTGTAGCTTGCTTCTCGATTTATGAACCAAAAATCCGTACCACTATACGGTTGTCACAACATTAAATGTTGTACAAACTGTCCTCATTTTGCATGCCAAATATCTGCTGCAACTGTACGGAAATTTCCAGCAATGCAATACCTTGAAAACTATGTCGAATGCTTATAAAAACGTGCCCATAATTTTCTGTGCTACGACCCTCGATTTCTGTGCAGGTCCGTATGGACTGTACGGAATTTTCTCACCCAGAAAAATGTGCCCAGCAACCTCCTCGATTTTTGTGCCTGGAATAGATGTACGACTACCTTTGAATGCATGCCAAATACTCCCATAAAATTGTGTTGTTGTTCTCCTCAAAAATTGTGCACAATAAATGTTGTACGGTCCTTCAAATCCATAATGTACGGACTATTCTTTATTGTTGTTTGTTGCCTCAAAATTTGTGCCTACTAGTTTACTTGGGATGTGTGCCCAGCTCTGCAAATGTTGCCTCTTCTCAAGTTCAACCTCTCTCTTTCTCTCTCTTTCTCTCCAAAAGATGAAATGAACAATAACCCTAGCTAGGGTGTGCCTTCCTACCCTAATCGACCCCATGAGGTAGGTGAGGGGTGTCTTAATCCAACGATTAAGATTGGATTAGATGAGTGGATGAGATTTGGTGTCTCTTCACTCACCCTCACTAAAGTCATAAAGTCACCTTTTAATTTTCATCTCACAAATTACATGATTAGGGCCCACATTAGGCACTTTCTCACCCCTTAGGTGCCTAGAGATGAGAAACACTTTCCTAGGTACTTTATTTAATTAAATATTTAACAGTCATGCAATAAGGAGCCTTCAAGATAGGCTTAGTTCCTGGTTTGATTTCAATCATGAGTTGCAACTCCTGCTTAGGTGGTATTCGAAGTAACTCATCTAGAAACACATTATGGGATGTTGAAATTTGTTCATTATATCTTATTTATTTTTCATATCTATCACAACATAAAAATTGTGACCCTTCCTAATAATTTCTCTAGTTATTGTTCTAAGAATTTTTATAAATGAGGTAGTGAGACTACATGGAATTATGAAAAATATCACTTTGGATAGAGGTTCAATATATATTGAAAGGTTTTGGACTAGTTTCTAGGAATCCTTAGGAACACAACTTAATTTTAGTATGACATGTCATCTTGAAACATATGGATGAATAGAAAGATTAAATAGGGTGTTAGAGGATATGTTACATATGTATCTAATGGACTAGAAGAATCATTAGGAAGAGTAAATTTACCTCTTGTATAATTTTCATTAATAATAGTTGTTGGAGTTTGATTAAGATGACACCTTTCAAGTTTCATATGGTAGGCCCTATAGAAATCCTCTTAGTTGGGGTAGAGTTGAAGACAAAGTTCTAGTTGGACTTGAAATAATTCAAGAAATATAAGAGAAAATGAAAATGATCTTGGAAAGACTGAAAGAAGCTCAAAATAGAAAAAAATGTTATGTAGATGTGCATAGAATAAGTAGAAGTTTTAAAGAAAGAGACAAAGTGTATTTTCAAGTTAGACCAAAAAAGAGTTCAATTAAATTTGGAAAGGGAAACAATTTGTAGCTATGGTATGTGGGGCCATTTAATATCACCTAAATATTAGGACCAATTGCTTATCGTCTTACATTACCATCATCATTAGATCATATGAACGATTCTTTTTATGTGTATGCTTTACATCATTATATTTCAAATCCTTCTCATGTTATTGATTTGAGTCATTTTTAGATTACTGTTTTCAGATTTCTGTGGTGAGGAATTTCGAATTCATTTGCTGGAGAATCCACAGTTGATGTCATTTTGTCATCGACGTTTCGAATCCAGATCGGGATTTCTAATTCAAAACATGTGGACCTAGGTTAGGGGGGTCCCAGGGGGGCCAGGTATGCCCCCCCCCTAGTTATGCACAGTGTTCGGCACCGGGCGGTAGCCCGAGGCATACAGGGTCCGGGGCAACACCTCGATTTTTTTTTTTGGGTAGCTTTTGTTATTTTTAGCAGATTTTTCTATTTTTAGCGGTTTTCTAAATTAATCATGTATTAAGGGATTAGGGTTTTGTTATCTATGGAATACCTAAAAACATTTTATATATTGTATGGTGAATGGTGAAATTCGACATAATGAATATAAGAAAGGTTTTCCTTGGTTGAGGGTTTCAGGTATAAATCTTTGTGGATACTATGTGTATGAGCCATTGATTAAATTTTGTTTTTCTTAAGAATCTATATGCATTTATTTACTTCACATGTTTGAATCTTACAAAGATAATGTTTACAAATCTTCAAGTGCATGATAAAAAAGGTGCCATGCCCCTACAAGCCCTTCAAGTAGTACCTATTGACATGTACCAAGGGTTCCAAGTTCATGCATACCCTTCAAGTATCATTTTTAATGGTGGGGAACAATGTCATGGTTGTGACTTAACTAAACCAACTCATTCACCACTAGTGAGAGACTAGTGGTCACTAAAGAATAAGGAATGACACCTTATTATGTTCCCCCCAATAAATCCTCATGAGTGACTAGACCTACAACCTACCTGCATGGCAATGTGTAACCTCTAGGAAAAAACATAAAACATGTGTTTTTCAACTTGTTACATGAAAGGGAGTGCTAGTAAGTAAGATTAGGAAAAATAGACCTCCTCTCCCGATCGTACTCTTGTTGCATCTCTTCATACAACCCTTTTCTTATGTGTAAAATTATTTTGTAAATGCTTCCCTTCATCTTCAACTATTTAGAGACAAACATACCAAATAACACAGTCTAATAATCATGAGTAAATAATGAGAAATGTCGTATACATGTTAATCAACATAACCTAGGTCCACATGTTTTGACTCGATACAGAGTCCATATGAACATGTAGTTCTTCTTGTCACACTTGAAAAACCATCAATATCATCATACAATATAATATATTTCATCATGTAACCATGAATTTGTTTCCAATATTCCATAACATCACAAGGATATCAAAATATAAACCATAATATATATATATTACAATAATCAAATAAAAAGTCTATATAACATCATCTATAAGTGTATCTGTCAACCAACCAGGTCAGTTTTGTAACTAAAATTACCTCAAATAATAACATCGTATCAGGAAAATAAATTCAAATAAAAATAGGGCACTACATACACCCCCTCTTCATGAAAGTTCGTCCTGAAGTTCTAAAATAAATAAGGAAACTATCAATGTATCTCAGTTGCATTCCCCCCAGTAGCTGAAATGAGACTATAGCTATCCCAATGGACCTTTGCTTGGTCGACCAAAGGATGATAAAGTTTTCGAATTTGTTGGTCTAGTATGAATATCGGTTCAATGTCCAAGGCCCCCTTGTTCAACATCTAAAAATGAATTCATTTGCCGGAGAATCCACAGTTGATGTCATTTTGTCATCGACGTTTCGAATCCAGATCGGGATTCATCATCAGGACTAATCGTCAATTAGAGAGCTAGGTGATCATAGTCATTAATAGTGTATATACAGGACAGTAAGTAAGATAACTAGGTCGGCTTAAATGTAACCCTAATTCGGAGCTAATAAAAAACAAAAACAAATTAAATGTAACCCTAATTCGGAGCTAATTAAAAACAAATTAATTATCAATGAGTTTTAGACGTAACTATGAATAGTGAATAATATAAATAATTAAGGTTTATTTAATAATTATGAATAATTTAAAGTTTTTAGGGTGTTTAATTATATTATATTACTTAATAGTATTTTGTTTTACATTTTGATTTTTAATAGAGTTTAAAGGATTAATAAATTAAGATGATTAGTAATAATTATTAGTATATCGTGAGTGATTTTTTGGATGTATGTCTATAGGTCTAGGGTTTCTACTAGTTTGTTTTAATTTTTTTTTAATTTGGTAAGTAAAAATAAATCTAGGGTTAGCTTAGGATTGAATTATATCTTATTAAATTTCTGTATCGAGTCAAAACATGTGGACCTAGGTTATGTTGATTAACATGTATACGACATTTCTCATTATTTACTCATGATTATTAGACTGTGTTATTTGGTATGTTTGTCTCTAAATAGTTGAAGATGAAGGGAAGCATTTATAAAATAAGTTTACACATAAGAAAAGGGTTGTATGAAGAGATGCAACAAGAGTACGATCGGGAGAGGAGGTCTATTTTTCCTATTCTTACTTACTAGCACTCCCTTTCATGTAACAAGTTGAAAAACACATGTTTTATGTTTTTGCCTAGAGGTTACACATTGCCATGCAAGTAGGTTGTAGGTCTAGTCACTCATGAGGATTTATTGGGGGGAACATAATAAGGTGTCATTCCTTATTCTTTAGTGACCACTAGTCTCTCACTAGTGGTGAATGAGTTGGTTTAGTTAAGTCACAACCATGACATTGTTCCCCACCATTAAAAATGATACTTGAAGGGTATGCATGAACTTGGAACCCTTGGTACATGTCAATAGGTACTACTTGAAGGGCTTGTAGGGGCATGGCACCTTTTTTATCATGCACTTGAAGATTTGTAAACATTATCTTTGTAAGATTCAAACATGTGAAGTAAAGAAATGCATATAGATTCTTAAGAAAAACAAAATTTAATCAATGGCTCATACACATAGTATCCACAAAGATTTATACTTGAAACCCTCAACCAAGGAAAACCTTTCTTATATTCATTATGTCGAATTTCACCATTCACCATACAATATATAAAATGTTTTTAGGTATTCCGTAGATAACAAAACCCTAATCCCTTAATACGTGATTAATTTAGAAAACCGCTAAAAATAGAAAAATCCGCTAAAAATAACAAAAACTACCCAAAAAAAAAATCGAGGTGTTGCCCCGAACCCTGTATGCCTCGGGCTACCGCCCGGTGCCGAACACTGCGCATAACTAGGGGGGGCATACCTGGCCCCCCTGGGACCCCCCTAGGAAGCGCCCAACCCACACGACACAAATAACACTACTAGAGGGATTTTCATATGCAGTTGTCAAATCTGACGCGCCCACACACACACATGCAAAGAATATAACATATACCCAACATTCTCCCACTTGTTGTTTTCTTTGCATCCAGGGGCCCACGAGATTATATAGTCAACAATCCAGGGTAGTAATGCCCATTATTACTCTACACTAGGAGAACTTTTCTGTGCTCACAGACTTTGTCAATGAATCTGCAACATTCTTCAAAGTGTCAACATTTTCTAGCAACACCTTCTTTTCTTCAACCATGTCTCTCACAAAGTGATACCGAACATCAATATTCTTTGTCTTTGAATGATAAGATGGGTTCTTTTCCAGGAATATTGCACTCTGATTGTCATAATCTAATCTCACTGCTCGTTGTACCAACCCAATACCTGAACACAATCTTTGTAACCATACTGCTTCCTTGCTTGCATGAGTAGCTGCCATATATTCAACTTCTATAGTTGAGAGTGCCACTACAGCTTGTATTTTTCTCATTCAACTGATTGCTCCTCCAAATAGGTTAAACACATATCCACTTGTACATATTCTGCGATCTAGATCTCCAGCCCATTTTGCATAAAAAAAACCATGTATGTCCACCACTCTTTCTAATCCTGGTATTCCTTGGTAGCACAATCCATAACTAGTAGTGCCACGAAGATACCTGAAGACCCTCTTTAATGTTGTCCAATGATCCTTCTCTGGTTTTGACATATACTTGCTCAAAACTCCCATTTCATGTGCAATGTCTAGTCTAGTACAGACCATTGCATACATCAAACTGCCAACTGCACTGGCATACGGAACATGGGACATGTCCTCTTCTTCTTCATATGTCTTGGGACACTAATCTGCAGATAACTTTACACCTATAGGAATAGGAACCTTGACCAGTTTACTTCCATGCATATTAAGCCTATGCAATATCGTCTCAACATATTTTCTCTAATTCAACCAGAGTTTCTTGTTTGCACGATCTCTTTTAATCTCCATTCCCAAAATGAATTTAGCATCACCGAGATCCTTCATGTCAAATTTGGAGGATAGCTACAATTTCACCTCCTTGATAACATCCATGTTATTTCCTACCAACAACATGTCATCACCATACAACACTACATAAATGAAGTGATTACCAACCTGCTTGGAATATACACAACGATCAACCCTTCTTCTCACAAATCCCAATCCAAGGATGTATGTGTCAAAATTTTGGTACCACATCCTAGGTGATTGCTTCATACCATATAGTGACTTCTTTAGCTTACAGACCAGCTCTTTCTTTCCCTTCACTACAAAGCCTTATGGTTGTTTCATGTAGATTTATTCTTCCAGATCCCCATGTAGGAATGTTGTCTTCACATCCATTTGTTCCACTTCAATATCAAAAGAAACATTAAAAGATAAAATAAATATAATAGAAGTTAACTTAGCAACATGAGAAAAAATATCACCAAAGTCAATTCCCTCTACCTGGGAATAACCTTTTTCTACTAACTGAGCTTTGTATTTCTCCACTTTACCTTGTGCATTAAAATTCTTCTTGAACAACCATTTGCTACCAACATATTTTCTTCCAGCTAGAAACTCAACTATATCCCATGCCTCATTCTTATCCAAGGAATCCATTTATTCAACCATGTCCTTCCTCCAGAGTTTACTATCCTCTGAATTCACTGCTTCCCTGATAGTTCTGGGATCATCATCAGTAATAGATAAAGCAAAATTGGAATGGAAATCAGGTGGACTATACCTTTATGGTTTCCTTTTATCTCTCACTGATCTCCTGAATATTGGGGTATGAGGTTCTTCTTCTTTTTCTGCTTCCTCTTCTTCAGATGATTCAGATTTTGCATCATCCAACTGAAGCTCTGTTTTCTCAAGTTTGTCTTGCATTGGCAGGAATTCCTGTTTGGACACATCTTTTACCTCTCTGAAAACAACATCTCGACTGTAAACAATCTTCTTGGTTTCTGGGTTCCAAATCTTATAACCTTTCACACCATCTTTATAACCAGTAAAGATACACTTTTCAGCCTTTTTATCCAGCTTACTCCTATTTTCCTTTGGAACATGTACATAAGCATCACAAACAAACACTCTAAGATGTTGAAGAGAGGGTTTCTTTCCAGACCATACCTCATGTGGAGTTTTTTCATCCAACGTTGATGAAGGTGATCGATTGATCATGTAACATGTTGTACCCATTACCTCTGCCCAGAATTCCTGTCCTAACTCGACACCGCTGAGCATGCTCCTTGCTTTTTCCATCAATGTCATGTTCATCATTTCTGCAACTCCATTTTGCTGAGGAATGTATGGAGTAATATTCTACCTTGATATACCACACTTCTTACAGAATTCTTCGAATTCATTTCCACAAAATTCTCCACCATTATCTGTTCTCAATACCTTTATTTTCTTCTTTGTCTTATTTTCTACCAGAGCCTTAAACTCTTAAAATTTATCAAATACCTCAGATTTCTTTCTAAGAAAATAAATCCATGTGTTCCTTGAGAAATCATCTATGAATGAAACATAATACACATATTTACCTAGGGATGGAACAGGAACAGGTCCAAACACATCACTATGTATAAACTCTAAGATCCCCTTTTCTCTTGTTGCACCAGATGGGAATCTTACTCGATTATGTTTACCATATATGAAATGTTCACATAAATCAAAATCTAGAGTGCAATTAGACATACCTTCAACCATACCTTTACTGTGTGGTGTTCAAAGGCCCTTTTCTCTAATAT
This sequence comes from Picea engelmannii, assembly GCA_009831015.1. NCBI lineage: Eukaryota > Viridiplantae > Streptophyta > Pinopsida > Pinales > Pinaceae > Picea > Picea engelmannii. The sequence goes on along the minus strand of ML776936.1, from coordinate 1,214,087 downwards.
ACCCCAGTCTTTGATGCCACAACATGGTCTTCTTTTTAGGGACAATATTGGTCTTTTCTCCTTCATCTCTCTGCTCAGGGACAATAGAACTGTTACACCCATTAGTATAAGTGATTCCAAACAATTTTTACAGAGTTCCACACTGAACTCCCCTCATCAACACCATTTCCCCTCATACCATATTGTAATTTCCCTTTCCCAATATAGTATCCACTCTTGCATCATCCAACTTGCTTACAAATATTAGTCTCTTGGCTAGTTTTGGAATGTGCAGAACCTCAGGGAGAGTTCTCATCCTTCCATATTTTAGCAACAACTTAACCCATCCACGTCCCATGATTCTAGCTGTCGAGTCATATCCTAGGAATACATCACCACCATCACATTTTTCATATTCAGAGAACCACTCCCTGTGAGGATTCATATGGTATGACGCACCTGAGTCAATCAACCATACATCATGGTCTTCATGTGTACCTGTAGATGTCAGGTAAACATCACCTCCTTCTTCAATGGAGATTTTCACCTCTATGGAAGAGGTACTATTAGATCCCTTTGGTTTATCAACCTTTTTAGACATGCAATCTTTCTTATAATGCCCTGTTTTACCACACTTCCAACATTTCCTCAAATATTTTCCTGGAGACTTATATCTACCTGTAGATTTATATCTCCCCCCCAAAGACTTACCAGGATTCATGTATTGGGTATGACCTCTTACAAATAAAGCATCTGTGCTATGACCATCCATTCGTTTCCACCTCATCTCTTCAGATAACAAGGATGAAACTACATCCTCATACTTCAATGTAGATTGAGAGGTACTACCAATTTCTACAACCAGATTATCCCAAGAGTCTGGCAGATAACATAACAAAGTAATACACTTATCTTCTTCTACAATCATAATATTAACATATACGAGTTGAATTACCAGAGTATTAAAGGAATTTAGATGTTCTGTCACAGAATCTCCATCTTCCATCCTAATATGATACAACTTCTTTCGAAGAAACAACTTGTTTACTAGGGAATTTGATTGATACAAATTCCCTAACTTATCCCATAGTTCCTTGGTTGTAGATTCTCCCGAGACATTCAATAACACCGAATATTCCAAGAAGAGTCGAATAGTACTCCTTGTTCTTCTGTCCAACTTCTCGCAATCTTCCTTCGACATACCAGTAGGTGGTGTACTAGTAGTTTGTGTACTAGTAGGTTGTGTACCAATCATATTTGTTCCAGTAGGCTGCATACCAGTAGGTTGTGTACCAGGATCCACAACAATCCATTCTTCTTTGTCTACAAGAAGGTCCTCCATCTTCAGCTTCGATATCTCAAAGTTTTTACCGTTGAACTTATCTATTTAGATTCTATAAGATCTCACCATTCCTCTTTATACACTTGAATAACCACTGCAAAAGATCCCACTAAACCCAAGTTTATCACAGACTCAAGATAAATTTGATCTATCAAGATCGAGCAGAACCCTCAGCAACAAAGGCATCCCTCTGAATCCAAAAATGAGCTCTGATACCACATGTAATATTTAAAACTGTGAAGTAAAGCAATGCATACAGATTCTTAAGAAAAACATAATTTAATCAATGGCTCATACACATACTACATAGAGATTTATATCGAAAACCCTCAACCGGGGAAAACCTTTCTTATATTCATTATGTTGAATTTCACCATTCACCATACAATATATACAATGTTTTTAGTTATTCCGTAGATACCAAAACCCTAATCCCTTAATACGAGATTAATTTAGAAAACCGCTAAAAATAGAAAAATCCACTAAAATAAGCAAAAACCGCCCCAAAAAAAAATTTGGGGGCACTGCCCCAGGCTACCGCCCATTGTAGAACGTTGCACGTAAACAGGGGGGGCATACCTACCCCCCCTGGGACCCCCCTAGGAAGCACCCGACGCACACGACATAGAGGGCACTACTAGAGGGATCGTCAGACGCATTTGTCAAATTTGACGCGCCCACACACACACATGCAAAGAATATAACATATACCCAACAATCTCTAGCTCTTGGTGGAAGATATTTGAAGAGTTGTAGTGTCTTTGTCAAGTTCTCAGTATTGAATACTTGAAGCCTCTGAGTTAATTTGGTCTCACTCTAGGTATTGACTTTGATTCAGTTTATGTATACTTTAGACAAATATATCCTTTGGATTATGAGGAGAAATCTATAAAAGAAGGAGAAATCATACATACATACATACATACATACATATTCTCATTATCAAAACACTATGGAAAGGAAGGCGAAAAAATCAAAACTGTAAATATTGGGGATTCATGTACTAAGTACAAAAGGGGTACGGAAGGAATTGTTTAAATTTCAAGGGTATAGTAATGCCTAGAGTGCCATATGAAAAAAAATTGATTAAACATAATGTGTTATTGTATATGTAACACCATGGGTTTTGATCCCCCATATTAAATAATGTATTGTTACATTGTTGAGAGGCCAGAGTGCCCAAACAATTATTAAAAGGCCAGTGTGCCTAAGAAATGTAATGTTTTGATCATTATTAGTAATAAATACATCTTTGACTGCTAGACGGACAAAGACTAGTGTTATAGGGGGCTATGATTCCATAAGAGATGGGGCTTGAGGGGCTAAATGATTATTTATTTTATATTACCCCTTTTGTGTAATGGGGAGGGGAGGGGGAATCAGTTACGTGATCTCTTGGGGGAAGGCCAAGAGGTTCTTGATCCCAATGAATTACAAAAAACCCATCTTTGGCCTCTGGAAGGGGTTCCTTCTCCCGTTTGCAAATACTCTCATCCACGTCCTCATTTTGGTGTTGTTGTTGGTCGCCTCACATGTTCATTCACCTATTTTTTCACTGTTCATCCTCTCTCTTGGATTCTACGATCCATCCATCCCTTCACTCACTCATATTCCTCATTTTGGTGTCTTGGATTGGGAAAGGAAGACGATCTGCTAAAGAGAAGCCATGGTTTTTTTTTCTATAGAGATTACTGGTGTAGTCCAGCCATGATTTGAGACATGCATGTTTGATATTCTTGGCCTGTGATAAAATTTGATCACAACTGTGAGTCTTCAGAGTCCCAACATGGAGATTATGGACTAACTGTATTGGAGCCCTGTAAGGAGAGGGACTTCCTGAGGGACTGCATGGCAGAGAAGAGTGGAGGTCTATTCTCTTGGGTGGTTCAAGCTGGGTAGAAGAGAGCTTGGTAATTGGATTGTTGTGAGTGCTGGAGAATCCTATGAGAGTTTGAGTGTTGATTGGTTTGGGAAGACAAGTAACACTCTGGAACCATCATTGTGGATACATAGCCCTCGCTCATGGGTGACATTGTTGTTGATACATGGAACAACAATGTATATGGTTGGGTGGAATGTCCTTGGCCTGTAGCCAGTTGGTGTCTTCTTTTATAAAATATAAGTGCTCTATGTTACGGTTTCCTTTGCTTATGTATTTATTTCAGTTGCGTATCAAATTATTATACCTGAGATTGTACCTATAATATGCATGCTTTCTAGTTAATTTTGTGCATGTCTTCTATGTTGTGGTACGAATATTGATCATTGCATGTAGGTATTCCATGATTATTTATTAATTAAAGTGTTATAAGAGTTTCCAAATCATCCAAGAGGTGAATTCTTAGTGTGGCATGCGTCCTGTGCGAGGCTGGGTATGTTACAATTTGGTAACATAGAAGAATTGTAGTGGAATTTCTCGGCTTGGGTTGATGGGGATGTTAAAAATTGGTATCAAAGATTCTGTTTCAAACACCAGACTATTACATGCTAGAAAAAGTGCGAATCAGGAAGATTCATTGTCACAAATTTTATATATCTATGCGAATTGGATAAATATGGTGGAAGCGTTCGAGTGTAATCCCGCAAATTTGTGAAAGGATCTGAGTTTGAATGATTCCAGGATTGTATAAGAATTTAATGGATTAGATCTACGGAGTTGTGGAGACGAATTTGACTTAGAAGGTTGAAAATTTGAGTTTTAATGGTCGTTGTAATGCTAGATAGAGTTGGAGAATCGACAGTTGAGATCGTGTTCGATCTTGGATCAATGGTCCTGATTCGTCCTTGAGAATTTTTTTTTTAAATTCGAACGTTTTCAATGTTTGGTGGAATTACAAATCAATGGCTAAGATTGATTCAGAGATTTGAAAAATGAGGAACATCAACGATTCCTATTCATTTCATCTATTTGATGAATTGGAGAACACCAACAGTAAAGATCATCTTGGATGGGAGATCAATGGCCCAGATTCACGTGTAATTTTGTCAAAATTCTAAGTGTGGAAGTTCGCCAACAAAAATCATCGACGACCAATGGTCGGGGGTTGGCTAATTGGGTAAAGGGTTGAATATCGACCAATGAAAATATCTAATCATCGATGACCGATGGTCAGGGATCGACAAATTTTGGTGAAGTTTCTCTTTTTCCCAGACAAAGAAAATCTTTGATCGCCGATGACCGATGGTCGAGGATCGACAGAAAACCTCTGAAGTCCTGAACTCTGGAGTAAATCTGGACCCTTCATATTCACGGACACGTGTTCGAAGATTATCAAGGGTTCATAAATTCAACGTTCGACAGTCCATGGATGTAGTGGTGTTCAACAGTGAAAAACTTCGAAGTCCCAAACCCCCAGAGTAAATATAGATCGTTCTTGTTTGAGGACACGTGTCTGCAAATCAATTGATTTGGGAGTTCGATGTTCAAGGGATTTTTGGTGTAGTGGGGAGAAGTCTCCCGAAGTTCTGAAGTCCCAAAGTTGTGAGGCACTGGGGTAACGTGACCTGCTGACATCACCTAGGGTGACGTGGATAGACTTGGAGCTTTCCATGTGTCATTGTGTTTTTTGTTTTCCAAAGACTGTTCGTGCCAGTTATTATATGACACGTGTCACCCGTGAGATAGAGCCACGTGTTCGTGCCTTATTTTCTGCCACGTTGTAGTAGATCCCATAGTCCGGAGAATTAGCACTTTGGAGGATTTAAGGCATAAGTAGTGGGTTTGAGGACTCCCAAAGTCTCGAGCCCATCTCAACCCTTGATTATAGTAGACATGTGGCACAAGATCCCAAGTTCTGGAGACTTGGTACTTCAGAGATTTTGAGTGCAGGTTTCTTGGGTTGAGAACTCCCGAAGGCCGAAGTTAATCTCCATAGTTGATTAGGAGGTGATACATGGAGGAAGGAGAGGACCTATGGTATTTATACACTCCAAGAGATATGTGGAGAGGTGCTTGGGAAATCCCCAAAGCCTAGAGTTGCGAAGGAAATCCTAGTTGTCGATCGGGACAGGATACTTGGCAACAGATCCTGCAGTATGAAGACTTAGCACTCTGAAAGATTCAAGAGTGTGGATAGTCTATAACTCCTAAATCCAAAGTCCCAGAGCTTCTATTGACTATCGATATCATCCCTTGATCGATTTTCAACCACACGATCTCCGATATAGTAATTCTAGTGCAGAAAAGCGCGAGGAAGGATTTGGCTCGCAGTTTCATGTCGTGGTCACTTGGGAAAGGGGTTTGAAGAAAGAGTTTGTGCATAATTGATTTATGTATCGACCCAGGTGTTATAACCCTAAATTTCACCACACATGCTTACCTGGAATCAGGCCAAATCATATCCTTTATTTGCCAAAAACACTGCTAAACAACTCTTTGAAAATCCTCTTGAATAAAGGCCCATGCACCCTAACTCACTACTGCATGCGTGTACACGCTGACTGACCCAAAAAAGTCCGTGTGGACCGACAAAAGCATGAAAAAATGAATGTTGCCAATGGAACAAAAAGATATGGATGAGTTAACTGAAACTCCCAGCCATTCATGGCCAAGGGTTCGTCCAAATACCTAGCTCCTTCTAGCCTATAGAATAAGGGGTAGGGGTACCATTTGGGAGAGGAAAAATATAGCAAAGAAACTCTACCCATTTACGTATTCCATTGTCCCAACCCTTTAGCCTTTCCTAATGCCAAAGGATATTTAAAGAAAAGAATTTGAAGGACAAAAGAAGAGGAGCCCAGGATCAGGTTCAAGGAGCGGTGGCCAGTCTCAACTTTTGTAAGTTGTCTCATTTTAAGTAATAAAGAGAATGCTTTTCCCGTCCCAATTCATGAACTTTTTATGGTTTGATTAGTTTATGTTTGATTTCTAACCCGTTAGTATATAAGTAGTATGCATGCATAGTTGTTTCTCATCTTGAATGCAGGTCATCTTTGGAAGGAGCATTGCGAACAAGTAATCAAGCACAATGAAGGATCAACATCAAACACCGGTAACGAGGTAGGTTGATATTTCCATGCATTTACTAAGAAAAGGGGATTTAAATCTAGGGATGAAGGTAGAAAGTAATTTCTATTCGTTCATATCTGCATGCAAATTCTGAACTCTATTTGCTAGTACGTAGGGTGTTTTTCCCCAACAACAGAATTGGCGACCATACTGGGGAGATTAACTCTTCAGGGTTCCTGGAATTTTATTTAGTTTTTGGCTAGTTTAAAGACTAGTTTTTCTTGCATGTCTTTTCTTTTCGTTTCTGTAAAGTCTGAGCTAGCAGGGAGTCTGGTTTTCCATACTAGCTTTCCCTGAATTTTTTTTGACTATGCTTTTTGGGACCCACAGAGGTACACGCGGCTTGCACAAGGCTTGCACGTGTGTACCCGTGCCCTCTCCTCTTACAGCCCGCATGTGAATGCTAGCTGTAGAGGTAGCAATAACGTGTAGGAGTTCAGAGAACCTTAGAGGTAGTCCTCCTCTTCCCTGTCAGAATCACATATTCTCAGGGGGTTTTCTGGAATCCTGTCTGAGTCTTGTTTGCTAACAGTCCTATCTCAAATTGTTTTTGCCTTATTATTTTTTCCTTGCATTATTTTTTTTTTTCTTAGAAAGAGTATCCAAGCCTTCAAGGGATCCTGGTTATCAATATCAATGGTCTCTTCCTGGTTTGGTCTATCTATTTTCATTTTTTCTTAGGGTTTAGATATACACGTGGCCTGTACAAGGTCAGCCCACGTGTACATGCCCTCTGTTGTTGTTCAGCGCACGTTCGCACACGTGTTGTTTGAGTGACAGTCGCGTGCTTGTACAAGCTACTTTTTGTTAAAGTTGAGGCAATCATCCTCTCCTTTGATAGTTAGTATTCCTCTCAGGTGTTTGAATATCTGTTTGAACAGTCGGTATCTTAGGATTATTTTTACCCTTAGCTTACTTTTTCTCATTTAAAACATTGTCGGAAAAATAAAAAATATTTTTTTTTTTCACGGTTTTTAGACAAGCATGAGAGTCATTGTTTTTACAATTGCTATTGTGTGATTTTTTAATCTAATTCTTTGTGATCTGCACTTTAAGCCATAATTGTTTTTCTTGGTTTTTTGCTTGTCAGTATTTTCCCTTTCTTGCTTTACTAGCACTTAAATAAAAATAAAAAAAAATCTCTTTTCATTTTCTTCTTTGGTTGAAGAGTGTGTTTCTACATCATTAGCTAGGGAAAAGTCTTTTATTTCATAAGTTTTTGTAGTTCAATTAGATCATAAGTAACTCATAGTCGAGTGAAATTCCTTTGAGTTTGTTGTCCAAAATCTTAGAAAAGTTAAAAAATCTTTCTTTTGAAAAGTTGTTGAAATTTTGCATTCAGTAAAAGTTTTGTTTCCATCTTTTTTATTCATTTTCTACTTTTGTATTTTACACATCATTAGTTTCACCCTCATACCCCTTGACATAAGACAAAGCCATAAAAGCAATGCTAAATTTAAAATCTACTAGACTTTTATGTTTGTAGGGTTCACAAACTAGTTCAGGACTAGGGCCTTGGATTAGGTTGGAGAGGAAACTCTTCAAGGCCATTTTAAATCAAACATTGGAGTCTGAGATAGGGAGTGTCTAAGTCTAGTTTCATGGAAGTTATATGGTACCCCCCTCTAACACAGGGGATAAACACGAGGTCGCGTGCGGAAAGGTAGCGGAGATAACCCCTCCAAAGCCGGACCAATCGTAGTGGAGAACACATATAGAGGGCTTGTTTTTGGATTCCGTTGTTTGCATTTTCCATGGGGCTTTATGGGTCTCAAATCCGTTCGAGGTCCTCAGTTGTCTTCTAGACCATTTTCTCTCAATAACCTTGACAGGTTTTGAGCTCGATACCCTTCTCATTGTGGTTTACCCGACTTTCGATTGTACCCATCTGGTGACTGTTCGCGTGCTGGCAACCTAGTTGCCAATCTTTGTTAGGGACATACACAAGTGACTGCGGGGGTATACCATGGTTCCTAGGAAAGACATCGGGCCATGATTTGCAGATTATACCCGGAGGGTGCTTCCGTGTTCGAGTTGCACTTGCACCGATAAGTTGCTCTAGTGTTGGCTATTGTAACTGTTCTTCCAATTAATTTAGTGTTTGCTTGTCTTATCTTCTAGGGACTTTTTTCTTAGTGTGTGTTACTTTTGAGCGTTTAGAATACCTTAGAGTGTCTTGGATATTCTCACACAGTGGAGGATATCGAGCTCCGCCGGTCATGAAGGCTTCTTATCCTGCCACCGGTTACACTGGAGCCACCCCCGCCCCCATTAAGGTGGAATCTAGACCAACAAGGGTCTTTTGAAGCGACCGGGTTACAAACCATTGTTCCTGAACAACCCCTGGAGGAATCGACCATTTTGGACCTTGAAGCAACCGCTCTTGGCTTGTTTGAAACCCCAATCACTGATCTCTTAGCACCTTTCATTGTACCAATTCAATTTTATGAGCGCCAGACAGTGTCACACACAGCAATGGAAACAAATGTTGTTACTCCTTCTGGGAATTCTTCAATTCCCACCACGGTTTTCACCACAGGAGAGCCGCCATCTCCTAACCTACCATCGTCGGTCCGAGCCACCATGGTCTCGACCACAATTACTTCGCACAGTGGTTTGAAATCATCTTTGGTGGCGGCCACAACCCCTTTCACACCTAGTGCGACATGCCCTCCGTTCTCATACGGTACGCCTAGTTCGGGTACAAGTCATGTACTATCCTACTCCATTTTACAGACTTTAGGTCTGGGGTTAGGGAGCTCTAGCACTCCTCTACAAGGTCACATGGGGGGAACTCCTATCCCTTTTAATTATTTTCCTTACGTAGGAGGTCATATCCCTCCTTCGTCCCCTTCACTCGGTGGTTCGCATGAGCAATCCGTCGGGAAACCTACACACAATAGTTTATTTGGAGCGGGGAGTCATGGACCACCTTCGCATAGTATGCCGATAGGTTCAACACCATTTTCTTGGAACAGAATGTTTGGTAACAACACCTTCTCGTCAGCCGCTTTCCCGACTGGGGGCAACCCCATTTTTGGACAATCTACTCCTGGGCAGGGTATTATTTCTGCACAGGGGGAAAACTTAGCAGGACCTTGGAATTCAGGGAAAGGATTCGTTCCCTCCTCCGGAATGTCGATCTGGGGTAATTCTTTCCACAATCAATGGAACTCTAGAAAAACTACTGTGCCTACCCTACGAGACCGGCATGGGGTAATCCTTCCCAAAGTCCTTTGAACACAATGCCTGCCCAACAATCTATGTCCTATTTGGGAAATCAGCCGATGATGTCTCCACAAATGCAAAATCTTTACACTGGCCAAGGCCATGGTTTCTACCAGAATCTGGGCCAGCAGCCAAACTTTTCCTGGTAACCTGGTGCCAGTCAAACTCCAGGACCCTTTTTCCCAGGTTATCAGCAGCAACCCAAACTACCATTCCTGGCAACTTTACACTTGCCAGATTTGACAAGTTTGATGAATGACCCTATTTGTCATGATCTGCATTGGCCTCCTATGCCGATGAAGTTGCCTTCGGACATTCCAAAGTTCGAAGCCAAGCCTAATCAAGATCCAGGAGATCATGTGACTACCTTTCATCTTTGGTGCTCATCTAACTCGTTGAAAGATGACTCTGTACAGTTGTGATTGTTTCAACATACTCTCATTGGGAGTGCCATGAAATGGTACATTGAGCTCGATCGCTCAAGATACCCTTCTTTTGGCGAATTGGCGATGTCTTTCCTTAACCATTTCCAGTTACCTATGAGATACGATGCTGGCACAGAGCTGCTCGCTAATTTCGAACAGACAACAGTGGACCATATCTCTAATCACATCCAAGAATGGAGACATCGGAAGAGTTTAATCAAAGTACCAGTCCCACCAGCATTTCTGCTTGAGTGATTCCTTAAGGATTTGGTCCTGCAGTTATCCAAAGACGTCATGACATCCAGATTTTTCTCTGATGAAGATGCCATCATGAGGGCTCAACAGTTTGAGATCATCTATTCTCAGTCTAGTTTATTATACAACATCTTGCCAGATGCGCCACGTTCAATACTGGATAAAACTAGACAGAGAGTTGGACCACATGCCGATGGTATCATCGGTTCAACACAAACTAAGCCCATTGAGCAATTGACAAAGAAGTTACAACAGTTATCCATACAACACACAGCGGCCAGCCAAACTACTGCTTTGGATGCTCCCCCTACCCAAACGTCGGAAGTACACACAGTGCAGTCGACTAACCCAAAGGCCACCCAACAGCCTGAAGGGAAGAAAAAACAACGAAACAAGGGTAAAGGGGATAAAAAACCCAATGATAATGCTGGTGGGGACAACACTGAAAAATGGAAGGCGAGGTATCCTTGCAACTTATGTGTGGAAGACCACACGACCCATCTATGTCCTCGACTTGCAAAGGCCCAAAAATTTGTCACGTAGCAATAGCGGGCGGTGTTGACAAACCCATTTCAACATGGGAAAAACCTAACTCAAGCCTCTGCAAGTACAGAAGGGGGTAGCCAAGAAAACTACCCACCTCCAAACAACCCCTCGTCCGCGAACGTATATATGGTTAGGGGTGATGCTTTCATATCGTCTAGAGCGCACGATTATAGTAAACCAAGCGCTTCTAAGAAGGGTAAAGAAGCTGACCTCCCATGTCTTCCTCTACAGATTGAGAAGACGTTGGGAGAAACAATGACATGCATTCAAAAAGGTGCATTTAAAAGGGCTTCTCATAACCCAAATGCAAGGGACGCCCAGAACTACTCTGTGGTGGAGGATTTATCACAAACCCCTTGTGCGATGTTTGATTTAGAGGTCCTCCAAAGTTTCCCTTCTCAGAGGAAAGCTTTGTTAACCGCCTTGGGCTCTACTGAGACTTGTAATCCGGGTACCTTCATGTTAGATACAACCGACTTAAAACCTCATCTTCCATACAATGTAGCGTTTCAGATAGTAGTGTCTTACCCCACGAAAACTTTTACACAGAATATCTTCCGCACGGTGGTCGACGAGGGTGCCTTGACATGCATTATGTCGTTGGCATGTTGGAAGGCCATTAGCCAGCTCGTTTTGTCTCCATCACCTACTCTCCTCACTGCTTTCGACGGTCGTTCATTCTGGCCACATGGCATCATTCCTTCCTTCCCCATGCAGTTAGGAGGGAAGACTGTGTGTGTCGAAGTAGAGGTAGTCGATGCTCCCCTTGACTATAACCTCTTGTTAGGATGGAGTTGGACTTATGCTATGCAAGCTATGGTTGCTACAGTTTTTCGAGTCTTGTTGTTTCCACACGAGGGTCGGATAGTGACCATCGATCAATTGTCTTTCTCCAAACCTGACCTAGCTTTGGGGGCATCCACGATCCCGATGATTGATAATCCTCAACCAGGTGTCATCAACGTAGGTGTTGGTTTGTGCCCATCCTTGATGGGTACCTTCAATTACCCACCTCCTCAGGGCGATATCAAATTTATATCTAATCACCATAAGGTTGAGATTTTTCAAGTTTCGTCAATCCGCATGACTTACTTTGAGGATCCATGGATTCTTCCTTCCCCATCGGCCACGATGGATGAGACAGGGCACTCAGGAATGTCCATGCCCTTATCTTCCACTGAAGTAGTGTACTCTTTAGTCTAGCAAGCTTCAACTAACACCGATCCGACTCCTGCACAAGAGTTAGATCCACTTCTAGAGCCTATTTGGGCTCAGGGTTCTCTCGCTAACGTCGATTCGTTAGACTTAGTCTTGCCTTCAGATGAAGCAGTAATTGAAGCAATGAATCGTCCGAACAAACCTTGGGAAGATCTTCATCACAGATCATATTTTCTCCCAGATTTAAACCGAATCGAAGCAGGGAATTCACCGTGACCATGAAGGGAGATCAACCATGTCCTATTAATCTCTTAGCTACACATGAAATTTATGTTGAGGGAAATATGGTGACTATCGTTGAAACTATACCAATCAACATCTCCCGAAACCCTAACGTCATGGAGAACGTCTTCGTCGGAGCGAATTTCTCCCCCAAAGAGATTCAAATCTACACAGCTCTTTTCAAGGAATTCCACGACATTTTTGCCTGGTCTTATGAGGAAATGCCAGGTATTGATCCAAAAATAGTTGAACATGAAATCACAACGTATCCTGATGCTAAGCCTGTTTGACAGAAACTTTGTCCAGTTAATCCCAAGAAAGAAACAACCATCAAGATTAAGGTTGAGAAATTGCTAAAGGTAGGTTTTATCTATCCTATCCATTTGACTCAATGGGTGTCGAATCCTGTGCCGGTCAATAAAAAACAAGGCACGATTCGTGTATGTACTGATTTCCATGATTTGAACAAGGCATGTCCCAAAGATATTTTTCCAACACTGTTCATTGACCAGATCATTGATGAATGTGCTAGTTGCAAAGCCTTTTCTTTCATCGATGATTTTTCGAGATATAATCAAATCCAAATCAAACCCGAAGACCAACACAAAATGGAATTCATTTGTCTGTGGGGTACATTCACATATCGTAAAATGTCTTTTGGTCTTAAAAATGCTGGCGCCACCTTCCAGCAAGCCATGTATTTTTCTTTTCATGATCTCAAGCATATAGTCGAGGCCTATCTAGATGATTTAGCATCACGATCTTGCAAGAGAACAGATCATCCTACACACCTTAGACTAATCTTCGAACGATGTCGCTACTTTAGGATTCGCTTGAATCCAAACAAGTGCAGCTTTTGTGTAATGTTAGGACGTTTTCTAGGTTTCATTGTATCAACAACAGCAATCATGGTCGATCCTCTCAAGGTGGAGGCAATAATCCAGTTGCCCCCCCCCCCC
>ML776936.1:1117246-1190196 GCA_009831015.1 Picea engelmannii | reverse complement strand
CCTTACACCTGTCCTGCATTAACTCCTGGGTGGCCCACAGCCTATACCTCTTATCGGGAAATCGCGTATCGCGATTTCGCGATGTCTGATGTTCAAAGTTCTTGTCAATACCAAAACCCGAACCCCAAAACTCCGAATAGGGCTATGATCAACGGATCAGATTCATTCTTATCCAACGGCTGTGATCACTTCGCGAAATCGCATTTCGCGATTTCGAGGTTTTCGTTGTCAAGTGTTCTTTGCACTTTGAACTTGCGATCCTCGAAACTCCGATGACTACGCTCCTGGTCCATATGACCATTATCCTCATGACCATAGCCAAACCTTCACTCCCTTTAAAGACCTTGCAGGTTCTCATTGATCCAACGGTGGTCGGGTCCCTGCGCTCGGATCTGACGGCTGAGACCTGTCCTCCTATCGAGCTTCTTCCGATGGCGCCCGATCACTGCCACGCATCCTTCCAAATAGACGGTCCTGATTATGTCGGGCTTTCACCTTGGCTTTTCCCGATGGTAAACCTTGTACAGCTTCTGTCTGATATGATGACCCTCGTTCTTTCGGGAAATTAGGATGGGATCCAATGATCACTGTCTCTTCTCCTCTTGATTATTACTGCGTTGTTATTCAATGCTATTTTCATCACTGTGACCACACGTTCTTGCCATCAATGACAAGTATACGCTGATTTGCTTTCTGATAGCTGAAATTGCCAACATCATTTTACTAGAACATCAGTCTTGTCCTTATGTCTTGAGCTTGTATGTTTTCAATACTCGTTCCTCCATTGTAACGTAATATTCCTTTATTCTTTTTCCACAGTTATCGAAAAGAACAAAAAAAATCAAATATACCCCAAAAAGAGGAAGGGAAAAGTATTTTCTTTATTGGCAGCATAATGAGTCGCCCTTGGATAAAGCACATATGTCCATTTTTTCATCAGACTATAGGATGTATTATGACCTTAGGAAGTTTTTCTCTCTATATAGAGTTGTTTCCTCCACCGTTTGGTTATTCTTCCAAACATATTGAGATTTTGTGTTGCCTCCTGCTTCGTAGACTTATGATTAACATTCATGTTGCCTGAGTCTCATCACTTGTCATGCTATTGTCTAAGGGAAGTTTGTCACTAATCCTGATTCAACCCCTCTGTAATATGTCTCTTGTTCGCATACCCGGCCATCCTGAACGTCCAATCAAGTCCTTGTTCGAAATCACTGAAGCCTTCAGTCCAATCATCAAAATTATCAAGTCCATGACCGACGAGACGTCGAAGACCTATGGGTAGTGCATTCGTACAACCATATTACACTCCTACCTGAGTTTTGAATATTTTGAAGTTGTTTCTCAAGCTCTGAAGATCTCATCTCCAGCCACCAGGCCGAATCAGCTTCTGGAAGATGTATACTCTATATGTATATCTTTCTGATTTCGAGATGTAGCTCCACTGCGTATTGTTCGTGGCTACTCTTTATAGTTATTTGACATGGATCTACAGTGTATTTGATTGGTAGCCATGGTTCTATTTTTATCCCGAGCATGGGTATGCCCGACTCAGTGAGACATTTGTTATTTTGCAGATGACACCTCCCGGTTCCTGATCCTTGGGCTCAATCGTTCAGCACATCAGTAAAGATTGGTAATGTATTTCGGCCATCAAATTCTCTTCTGACCTCACACATTAGGGGGAATCTGTTATAAACCTAAATTTCACCACACATACTTACCTAGCATTAGGCCAACTCATATCCTTTCTTTGCCAAAAACACTGCTGAACAACTCTTTGAAAATCCTCTTGAATAAAGGCCCACGCGCCCTAACTCACTACTGCACGCGTGTACACACTGGTTGACCCAAAACAGTCCGCATGGACCGACAAAATCATGAAAAAAGGAAAGTTGTTGATAGAACAAAAAGCTATGGGTGAGTTAACTAAAACTCCCGGCCATGCATGGCCGAGGGTTCATCCAAATACCTAGCTCCTTCTAGCCTATAAGAGAAGGGGTAGGGGTACCATTTGGGAGAGGAAAAATATAGCAAAGAAACTCTGCACATTTATGTATTCCATTGTCCCAACCCTTTATCCTTTCCTAATGCCAAAGGAGATTTAAAGAAAAGTAGTTGAAGGACAGAAGAAGAGGATCCCAAGATCAGGTTCAAGGAGCAGTGGTCGGTCTCAATTTTTGTAAGTTGACTCATTTTAAGTAATAAAGAGAATGTTTTTCCCATCCCAATTCATGAACTTTTATGGTTTTATTAGTTTATGTTTGATTTCTAACCCGTTAGTATATAAGTAGTATGCATGCATAGTTGTTGCTCGTCTTGAATGCAGGTCAACTTTGGAAGGAGCATTGCGAACAAGTAATCAAGCACAACAGAGGATCGACATCAAATGCCGGTAACGAGGTAGGTTGATCTTTCCATGCATTTACTAAGAAAAGGGGATTTAAATCTAGGGATGAAGGTAGAAAGTAATTTCTATTCGGTCATATCTGCATGCAAAGTCTGAACTCTATTTGCTAGTCCGTAGGGTGTTTTTCCCCAACAACACCAGGGATAACATGGAAGTGTTATTTATATAAATTCTTCATGAGTTGAAAGGATCTGTAGCATTATTGACAATTTTGTTTATAATATGCTTAATTTGAACAAAATGGTCAATTGCACATTTTGCATAATTAAGGGATTTAAACACATCAGATCAAAATGTGTTTTGATAAAATGGAATAAGGAGGGGGAGCCTCTAGCCATGATAAAGAGGTCGAAGGCCAGAATACTAGAATTGGCAATGCAGAGACAAAATCCAATGGATGTAAGGGCCAAGGGGACCAAGAAACATTGCTATAAACTGTGAAGAGCCTAAAAATAGAAGTGCAGAGATAGAAGGTAGACAATGAGAGGATGACGAGGGAGAAAATTCATATAAATGCTCGAGTGTTGCAAAGATTAAATCAGTTTCAAGGTCAATCCAAGAATGGCTCAAAGCAAGAGGAAGAAGGTAGGTGTCACGAAAGAAAAGATGATCGTGGAAGAGCTGGTTATTCCAAAAGTGCTAGCAGACCTCATAGACACCACTCACCTCCTTACTCGGCAAGAAATTTTTATGCATCTGAATATTCCTTAAGCAGTCCAGAGGTGTCTCCTATCAGGAACCAAGGAAGGAGACAACGGGTGGAAAATTTTCAAGGAGATTTGAGGAAGCTCAAGCCACCATCCTTTGATGGTGAAAGAGAAAGGGAGGATGATGCTGAAGCATGGTTGCTTGGACTCATGAGATATTTATAATTGCACAACTATTCATCAAATCTAGAAGAGAGAATTTCCACCTACCACTAACATGGGAAATTTGCAATGTGGTGGGATCAACTAAAGCAAGTTGAATATGTTAATGATAATAGGATCACTTGAAATCAATTCAAGAAGTATTTCCAGAAGGAGCACCTCTCAGAGAATTTTTTTGACAAGAAAATGTAGGAGTTCTTTGAACTCAGGCTGGGAAGCATGACTATGGTAGAGTATGAGAATAAGTTCTTGGGGTTGTTAAATTATGTTTGGTTTATAAACGATACAAAGGTAAATATACAAAGGTTTTTCAATGGACTTATAGCCTTTTATAAAGAAAAGATTTGGTATGATGAGCCCAAGACCTTGACTGAGTCCATTAGGAAGGATAAATACTTGTATGAGTAAGGCCAGGGCAGAGATTCCATGAAGAAATATTAGAAGGACAAGAAGAAGGAGAAGTCTGATCAGAGGAGGAATGGATTCAAACCTCATTTCAATAGAAATGAGCCTAATAAAAATCATCAAGATCAGTATTCTAAGGATGATTCCAAGAAAGAAAACTCCTTGGGAAAAGGGGGAATACCACCGATCTAATCTTGGGGATTCAAATAAGATCACTTGTACAAGAATTTACCACATAGAAAGGACAGAGTGAAGATTGTGCACAACATCCAAGAGGCTACAACAGTTGAATACATCGGAAGGATTTATGTAGCCTTAGATGATTGACAAGCAAAATACCAATCCAACATGATTGAGGTGGAAGGTAAGATCATAAATCAATCTGTTGTTATTTTGATTGATTCAGGAGCAAGTCATTGTTACATTGATCCTAAAATAGTGGATATATTACATTTGGAGAAAATTAATATTGGGAAATCAAGTTTGGTTCAACTATCCACTGGAACCAAAAGGAGAATCCATGATATGGTCAGAAGTTGTTCCATAAGTCTTAATGGTGTGAATACTAGTGTTTATCTAAATATCATACCATTGGAGTCTTATGATATTCTTATTTGAATGAATTGGTTGGACAAGCATCATTTTGTCCTAGATTTTCATAGCAAGACATTTACATATCTTGATGAAGATGGAAAACAGAGAACTATGAAAGGAGTTCCAAGACCCATCTCTATAAGGGAGATTTCATCCTTACAGATGAAGAGATGTTTCAGAAAAGGGTGTCTATTGTATGCAACCCATGTAGAGGAGCTAGAAAAGAAAAAGGGGCCAAGCCTTGAATATTTCTTGATACTACAAGAATTTGAGGATTTATTCCAAGAAATACCAGGGTTGCCATAAAAAATGGAAATATATTTCTCTATTGATTTAGTGCTAGGAGCTTCCTCAATGGAAAAAAAACCTTACAGAAAGAGCACACCAGAGTTAAAAGAATTACAAATGCAGTTGGAGTAATTGTTGAAGAAAGGGTATATACGTCCAAGCCTTTCACCTTGGGGAGCACCAATACTCTTTGTCAAAAATAAATATGGAACCTTGAGGTTGTGTATTGACTTTCGACAATTGAATAAGTCTACTATAAAGAAAAAGTATCCTCTACCCATAATCGATGACATCTTTGATCAGCTAAGAGGAGTAAGGATATTTTCAAAGATAGACTTGAGATCAGGATACCATCAGGTAAGAATCAAGGAATAATAAATCTATAATACAACCTTTAGAACTAGGTATGGCCACTATGAATTTGTGGTGGTTCCATTTTGATTGTCCAATGCACCAACTATCTTTATGTTCTTAATGAATGGAATATTCAGAAATTACTTAGATAATTTTTCCATAGTATTCATGGATGACATACTTATCTATTCTAAGTCATAGGAAGAGCATGAACATAACCTAAGATTGATACTGCAAGTGCTGAGAGAACATCAATTGTATGCCAATATGAGTAAGTGTTCTTTTAATCAAGAACATATCCATTACTTGGGGCACATTATTTCAGAGAGGGGTATAGCAGTAGACACTGAAAAGATTGAGGCCACTAGAGGATGGCCAACGCCCAAGAATGTTTCAGAAGTCAGATCTTTTATGGGGTTAGATGGTTACTACAGAAGGTTCATAGGAGGGTTCACTAAGATTTCTCATCCCATCACTTCTTTTCAAAAGAATGGAAATAAATTTGAATGGACACCTGAGTGTGAAGAAAATTTTAATTCGCTGAAATAATTACTTACTAGTGCACCTATTTTGAAGATTGTTGACCCAAATGAGAATTGTGTGGTATGCATAGATGCGTGTAAGAAAGGACTTGGCGGAGTCCTCACTCAAAATGGACATGTCATTTTTTATGAGTCTGGAAAGCTTAAGGAGAATGAGAGGAAATATGTCATGCATGACTTGGAGTTTGCTTCCATTGTTCATGCATTGAAGATGTGGAGGCATTATCTCACGAGAAATCGATTTAAATTAAGAACATACCACAGTGGTCTCGAGTTTCTTTTTGATCAACCAACTTTGAATGCCAGAAAAACAAGATGGCTTGATTTCTTAGGTGAATACGAATTTTATATCAAGCATATCAAAGGAAAAGAAAATGAATTTGCTCATGCACTTAGTAAAAGAGTGCATCTCATGCATGACACAACTGTCAGTATTCATCAGTCAGACTTGAAGAGAATAATTTTAGATGTTGTTGTTACAGATCAACATTACCTACAGGTAAAGGAAATCTTACAACAAGGAGATGTACAACAGAAAATGAAAGAGTATGAGATAAAGGAAGATGGACTACTTATGAATAAAAATAGAGTTTATGTTCCTAGTTATAGAGAACTTAGGAATTTGGTATTAAAGGAAATTCATAATGTTCCATATGTTGGAAATCCTGGTTACCAGAAAATAATTACATCAGTAAGAAACCAATTCTTTTGCCTAGGAATGAAAAAGGATGTTGTTGATTACATCACCAGGTGTATGGAATGTCAAAGAGTGAAGGTTGAGCATAGACACCTAGCGGGTTTGTTGTAACCATTATCAATTACATAGTAGAAATGGGAAGTGATAACCATTCAATTTATAACTAAATTTCCCAGGGCAACAAGGCAACATGATTCAATCATGGTAGTGATTGATAAATTGACAAAGGCTACTCATTTTGTTCCTATAAAAACAACTCATACAACAGCTAATAATGCAAGAATTTACATGAAGGAAATTGTTAGGTTGCATGGGATACCTATGAAAATTGTGTCAAACAAAGACACTAAGTTTACGTCAAATTTCTGGAAGGGATTATTCAAAGGATTTCGTACAAATCTGAAATTTAGCACAACATACCATCCACAATCAGATGGGCAGACAAAGAGGGTCAACCGAGTAATTGAAGACGTGTTAAGAATGTATGTTATGGATAAGCCATCTAAGTGGGAAGATTACCTACACTTGGTTGAGTTTTCCTATAATAATGGGTATCAAGCTTCATTGAAGATGAGCCCATTTGAAGCCTTGTATGGTAGAAAGTGTAGTACTTCAGTAATATGGGGCAACCCAACATATATAGTGGTACTTGGGACAAAGTTGCTCAAGGAAATGGAAGACCAGATGGTTAAGATTAAGCATAATTTAAAGGTTGATCAAGATAGACAGAAGGTTTATGCCGACAAGAATAGGACATCAAGAGATTTTAAAGTAGGAGAGCATGTGTTGTTGAAAGTAAATCCCAAGAAGAGCTCTTTAAAGTTGGGTAGTTGTACAAAGATGGCAACTAGATGCTGCGGTCCATGTTGGGACTAAAAAATGTCGTATTTCCATCCACCTTTCCCTTCATCAGTCTTCACATTTCATCGCCCCATTAACCTATCATGATACCATTTTCATAATTAAATATGGGTTAAACCTTATTATTTTCCAAATCATTTATTTTAGTATTAAAAGGGAATTTGTGATTAAATATTAAAAAATTGTCATGTTTTCATATATATCTCAAAAATGTGCGAGGTTTATCATGTGTAGGGATATCTGAAGGATTAATTCAAAAGACTTATCAAATACTTCCTCCACCATTTCAAAGATGTGAGGAGATAATTCAATCCTAATCTAAGGAGAAGATCATGGAGATTTGGTTGTCATATCTTATCCAAGATATATGAGAGATATGTGTGAGGATTTGAAGGGATTATATTTTGTAATAAAGGGAAATGGGTTGAGAGAAAAGTGGATCTGTAATTATGAGATGTTTATCTTAATTTCAAAGCTCTCATGTATAAAAGAGAGTGCTTCTCTTCATGAGGGGGCATGAGAATCATTATTATGTAGATTGGGAGAGAATCATTGTTATGTAGATTGAAAAGAGGATTCATTATTATGTAGATTAAGGGAATTGTTATGAGATAGGTTCTTGAGGAGAATTGTTATGATGTAGATTTGATTTCCTGAAGAGACTCATTTTGTAAACCTACCTGTTGAAGATTAATGCAAGTTTGGATTCAGTGATTTTGTCTCTCTTAGAAGTTATCATCTGTTGATCTAAAGATTCCATGTTGGCATCGACAAGGACCACCGATCCATCTTGGTAAGATTATTGTAAATTGTTAGTGTAGATTTTCTTTTCATGTATTTGTTATTTTGATTTCATGTTATTTTGTTTGATTTCACTATTCAAGTTTGTTGCAAAGTGTGGTAATGAAGGAACAGTTGGATCTCCATATTTCACCATACATGAGATTTAATGGAGCATCCCACTTGTTAGATTAGTTGTTTCAGGGGATAGAATCAAAGTTCATATTTTCCTTTCATGAGCCATCAATGAACAGGTCCATCCCCTGAGCAAGATCTTTTACTTGTTTATGAGTTTTTCTTTCTAACTTTTGAATTGTGTGAGGATTGTTATTTTTAAGAGTGTGTTGGTTTCTAAATGGTTTTCTTATCTAATCTATACTAAACAGACATAGGAACCTATATGTTATCGACACATATAGTGAATCAACTCTACTGATTACGAATCTCGGTTGATAATTTATGTTTGGTAATATATTATGCATATAATTGCACCAACAATCCATTTGAGATATTGGACAAAATATCGCCAGTTGCATACATGCTTGTATTTCCTGTTTCCATGAAAGTGCATAATGTGTTTCATGTCTCTTTGCTAAAGAAATATTTACATGACCCTAACCATGTTGTTGATTGGCATCTGATTCAGGTAGAGACAGAGGGAGACTTTCAGGTCCAGCTAGTGTGAATATTGGATAGAAAATTCAAAATGCTTCGGGATCGAGTTATAGAGCTGGTAAGAGTTCAGTGGACCTGCTACGGTCCTAAATATGCTACTTGAGAGAATGAAGATGCCATGCGGGTAGAGAAACTACATATTTTTGAATAAATTTTGGAATTTTGATTCCTATTTTGTATATGCACTAAGGACAATGCCAAAATAAGGGGGAGGGGATGTAACACCCTAGGTTTTGAGGCCCCATATTAAATAATGTATTGTTACATTGTTGAGAGACCAGAGTGCCCAAACAATTATTAAAAGGCCAGTTTCCCTAAGAAATGTAATGTTTTGATCATTATTAATAATAAATACATTGGTGGCTACTAGACGGACAAGGGATAGAGTTATAGGGGGCTATGCGTAATGTCCCTTTCCAAATAGGAGCTCTAGAGAGGAGGCTTAGTGGTCTAAACCACCCTGTTAGACTATATCCAGGGCCAAAGAGGGGTAAACAGGGTTACTAGAGGTCACTCCAGTCACAGGTGTTATATTCGAAAAGTGACATTGAGCTAAAAAGGGTGAAAAGAACTTTTAAGTCATTATGAGCTAAAAATAGAAGTCAATAGTGAATTAGGGTTTCAACAGTGATTTAGGGTTTTGGAAGTCAATGGTGAATTAGGGTTTTAGCATGATTTAGGTTTTTGTAAATCTATAAAGGAAGGGTCAGCAACCTAATTCATTATTATGCAGATTATGACTTGTCATTGAGGAGAAGAGGCACATCTCAGGAGAGATATTTTAGTGGATTCCAGAAGGAAGACACCAATGGTTGATTTTAGTGTTGAGAGACACCCTAGTCACCAGGAAGATCATTCAGGTGTTCCATCATTCTTCAGCAGAAGTTACACAATGTTTAGTAGCAAGGGCGCATTCATCCAGAGTGAGGGCGCAACTTCTGAGAGGTTTTTTAGTCGACTTATCCCATCCAGGGAGAATTCTGAGATTTCCTTCTGACCCATTTGAGAGGAGGGCAAGGAACGTATTTTTCCTACTTCCTCATCATATTCTGATGGAGGAATAAACTGGGATGCATTTTCTAGACTTGGACGTGCAGTACTTTTGGCAGGCACATTTGGGGTTCCAGAGAGAGCATCAGACCAGATTCAGGGAAACCCTTCTGACCCATTTCCCAGTAGACCAAGGCAATTGTTTTGAAACATATCTCATCTGATTCCGACAGTGGAATCACTAGGACACATTTTTCCAGAAGAACAGGGACGCATTCCCCCAGGGGTATCCATCTGGGGTCCAGATTCATCAGCAGAGGGGTCCAACAGATACCAGTACTGAGGATTAGAGTAGGGCACATCATTTGGGATAGTTTCTAGGCCATTCTAAGAAGTATAGCTCCCAAGGCGAACTTTCCAGACTTCCAGTAGTTACCGTCAGAGCATCCATAGTCCCAACGTATCCATTGATTCCGCAGTGCTCCCATATTACGGGTATTATCTTTTAGTTTCTTATTTGTATTCTGGCTAAGATCCTTTGTCTATTGATCTAGTCGAGTATTGTCAGTTTATTCAGCCGCATTCGACCATTTTGTAATCCAAAAAGATATCATAATACAAACTTTATAGTCCTTTGTCGCATTTATTATTTGTATGATCATTTATATCTTGTAAACCATTGATCCTACACACACATTATCAGTGTTTCCTAGACTGGCCAAGTCAGGAACATTATAGTTGTATTAGAGCTTTAGTCTTTCCAGCCTGTGACTAAAGAAAATGAGTGCAGCAGAAGACCTAGAGGGTCGTGAACATGTAGGTGATGAATATGTCAGTTACAACAGGCATAAGGAAATAAGGAATAGGCCTAATTTTCCCCCTTTTCCTCCTAGCTCAGAGGAAGAGGAAGAGGCACACAGAGAAGCAGAGAGAAGGGTAGAGCCTGAGGCTGAGCGCGAGGCAGAGAGGATGCTAGGAGACATATATGAGCAACCAGAGTGCAATGGCAAGGTCCCCATAGATCCAAAGACAACTTTCATGCAGGTTATCAATGATATGTTAGCTAGTCAATGAACCATGTCTCAGTCCTTGGCATAGGTGGTTGATAGATTGGCTAGAGTGGGTACCCGAGACACACAAGTCCCGCATGCAGCACGGGGGAAATCAGGAGCAGGCTGTAGACCATAGTCACCCTCTCGCACATACACCTCTGCGAGTACGATTCCTATACCTTTGTTTCCCAGTATCCAGAGGGCACCCCCAGTAGCAACACCGCCACCGATAGCATAGAGGCCACCCACTCATGAAAATGACATTGTAGAGTATAGGAGGGAGTATGCAGCATTGGGTCGTGACTTCCATCGAGACATGACCTTAGTCAAGTACTATGGACTCAGACTCGGGAACCACCCCAGAGAGTCGCAGAGGGGAGGACCACAACAACAACAGGGGCATAACCTCGATTTCATCTAAAAATTTGGGAAACTCACCATCCCTTCTTTCGACGGATCGTTAAAATACATCGCTAGAGCTTGGGTACAGAAGCTAGACACATATTACAAGCTCAACCAGATGATCGAGACAGAGGCCATCAATTTCACGACCTTACACTTGGAAGGTGAGGCACACGAGTGGTGGTATCATGGAATGGTGACATTGTGTCACAATTGCATCACCTCCTATAGGGAGTTTACAGATAGGCTCAGGGACAGGTTTGACAAGAAGGATCCCGAGATAAAATTCATGGATCTAGCCCAGTTGAGACAAACTGGCACAACATAGGTGTTCATCACAGAGTTTCAACAGGTAGTCATGGCAGTGACAAATATATCAGAGCCCAGGTTGATCATGTTATTCACAGAAGGACTCACATAGCCTTTGAGAGGATGGATGAAGGCATACAAGCCTCCTACTTTGCAGGATGCCATCCTTCGCACTCGAGATCTGGCAGACTCAGTGCCAAAGACTAAAACTTTCTCCAAACCATTTGTGCCCTAGAGGGATCGATACATGAAGCCATTCCAGAGAGAATGGAAGGGCAAGGAGAAGTTGGATAATGAGACTAGGTGAGAGATTATTTGGAAGAATCTTTTCTTCAGCTACAGAGATCCTTGGGTCCCAGGCCATAGGTGCATGGGAAAGGGAGAGATTCATTATATTGAGGTAACAACAGACAGTGTGGACAGTGAAGAGGAGGTGAAGGAAAGTGGATCCACTAGTTCAGAGGAGGATTCAGCAGCAACAGAGGAGCATCCTCCCCATAGACCACCGACACCGACAGGATCCCATCCTCCAGTAGTCCCACAACCGCCATAGCAGGCTAACAGGAGGAAACTAGCAAAGGGAGGAGTCATAGCGACCCTTTCTGGTGTTCCTAGGTATGATACCCTATGTATTAGAGGGATTATTTAGGGGCAATAGGCAATCTCCCTAATAGATGGTGGGGCCACCCACAACTTCATCGATGCTTCACTAGTAACGAGACGAGCACTTCAGACAAAGGAGTTTGAGGGGTTTGATGTTGTGGTAGCATATGGCCACACAATGGAGTGTCTAGACAGAGTTCCAAACTTAGAGATGAAGTTAGGAAACTACACAGTGAGAGACACATTTTATGAGGTTGACCAATCAGACACAGATGTGGTGTTAGGAGTTCAGTAGATGATTACCTTGGGAAAAATCACTACCAACTACCAAACCTTGGAAATGGGATTCATAGATCAGGATGGGAAGAAGGTTGTTCTAAGAGGTATGTCGACAGGAGCACCCAGGATAGTTTCATTCAAGAGGATGGAGAAGATATTCAGACATGGGGAGGTAGCATATGTTGCAGAATGTTTGATCACTACTCAGAAGGATTTAGAAGGTTGAGAACAATACCATACAGAGATCAAGAATTTATTGGGACGACATTAGCAGGTCTTTGAGGCAATTCCACCGAGTTGACCACCTGACAGGGGGTTTGAGCACACCATTGAGTTGGAGGAGGGGGGAAAAGATATGATCACCCCCCCCCCTATCATCATCCTAGGAGGTTCAAGGATGAGATAGAGAAGGAAATCAAGAAATTGTTGGCGATGGGACACATCAGACTGAGCACCAGCCCATTTGCTTCTTCAGTTGTCTTATTTCTGAAGAAGGATGGCACCATGAGGATGTGCATTGACTACCTATCCTTGAACAAGAAAACCATAAAGAACTGGTACCCTGTCCCATGCATTGAAGAGTTGATGGATGAATTGCATGGGGCAATTTTCTTCTCAAAAATTGATCTATGCTCTGGATATCATCAGATCAACATCCAAGAGTAGAACATAGAGAAGATGGCATTTCGATGTCATTTTGGACACTTTGAGTTCCTAGTTATGCCATTTGGGATAACCAATGCACCCGCTACATTCCAGTCTTGCATGAACCATATATTCAGGGATCAGTTAAGGAAACCAGTCTTGGTTTTCTTCGATGACATCTTGATCTATAGTTGGTCATAGAAAGAGCATATGAGGCACCTAGATGAGGTATTGAGCATCATGGAGGCACAGTCATTATATGCCAAAGAGTCCAAGTGAGAGTTCAGTATGACAGAGATGATTTAATTAGGCCACATCATCATTGTACAGGGGGTACATGTGCACCAAGAGAAGATCAGGGCCATTCTGGATTGGCCGACGCCCAGGAATGTGACAGAATTGAGGAGCTTCTTCGGGATGTGCAACTATTACAGGCGGTTTTTCTGGGGTTTTTCTTAGCTTGGAGCACCACTGACAGATCTTACCAAGCATGGGGCCTTCATATGGACCGATAAATCATAGGAAGCCTTTGATCACATGAAGGAAGTCATGGGAACTTGTCCAGTGTTTGCACTACCAGACTTCACCTTGCCATTTGTACTAGAGTGTGATGCATCTGGCGAAGGGATCAGTGCATTTTTGATGCAGGGAGGACACCCCATTGTATTCGAGAGCCGGAAAATTAGTCAACTTGAGAGGTTGTACTCCATTTATGACAAGGAAATGTTGGCAATCATGCATGCCTTGACCAAGTTAAGACAACATTTGGTGGGCAACAAATTCATGGTCAAGACTGATCACAATAGTTTGAATTATTTCCTTGAGCAGAAGGACCTCAGTGAGCGCCAATAGAAATGGGTGATGAAGGTACATGCATTAGAATTTGACATAGAGTATGTCAAGGGGAATAAGAACATTGTGGTTGATGCACCATCGAGGAGACCTGCGACATGTTCTTTGATGGAGATTTTAGCAGATTGGAAATCCCACTTGTTAGTGGAATATTCCAAGAACAAGTTCGCTTGTGAGGTGATGTATGGGAAGATACAAGATGATCTGTATAGGGTCATTGACCATTTCATATTTGACAAGGATAAAGTCTACTTGGTGCCAGGTTCAGGGATCAATAAGAAGATCCTCACCGCAGTTCATGATTCACCTCTAGCATGCCATCAGGGGTTTTTCAAAACCTATAGACAGATCAGAGAGAGGCTCTCATGGAAGGGCCTCAAATAGGACGTTATGAGACACGTCAGTGAGTGTGTGACTTGCCAGCAAAACAAGTCAGAGCATGCTCTTCCAATAGGGCTACTTCATCCACTCCCCATTCCAGAGCATAAATGGGAGAGTATATCTATGGACTTCATCACAGGTCTACCCAAGGTCCAGGGTAAGGACTGTATCTATGTAGTGGTCGACATATTGAACAAGTTTTCTCACTTCTATGCCATATTGACAGAGTATAGCGCAATTCAGGTAGCCGAGATTTTCTTTAGTGAGGTCTTCAAACTTCATGGGTTGTCGATGAACATCGTTAGTGACAGGGAAAGTCGGTTCATAGGGACATTTTGGAGAGAGTTGTTTTGGTTGGTGGGGACAGAGTTGACACCTAGCACTAGCTATCATCGTCAAACATATGGGCAAACCGAGATTGTCAACAAGTGGGTTGAAGGGTATTTGAGGAACTATGTAGGAGGATAACAAAGAACATGGGTAAAGTGGTTACATTTAGGAGAACATTGCTACAACACCACCTTCAACATGTACATTGGTATGACACCCTTTCGAGCATTGTACGGATATGATTCTCCCACTTTGGTAGACTTGGTATTCGGGGAGAGCAGAGCTCCCAAGGCCAAGGATTGGATCATAGAGAGTCACGAGATTCTCATGTTGTTGAAAGAGAACCTGCAGACAACACAAAACCAACAAAAGATAAGTGCAAACAGGCACATGATAGAGCACATCTTTGACGTGGGAGATTTGGTTTTCTTGAGACTCCAACCCTACAGACAGTCATCTATGAAGAAGAGTGGGGCCAAGAAGCTCAAGGCAAGATTTTATGGTCCTTACAAGATCATGCGTCAAGTAGGAGAGGTTTCTTATGAGCTAGACCTTCCAAAGGGGAGAAAGATTCATAATGTGTTCCATTTGTCTTTCCTCAAAATGACAGTGGGGAAATTCATTAGCACATCAGAGGAGCTTCCCCTGTTGGATGAGGAGGGATAGTTAGATTTAGTTCCGGAGGAGGTTTTGGAGTTCCGGGAATGGAAACTAAGGAGCAGGGTCATCAGAGAGTGTTTGATCAAATGGAGAGGGATTCCAGTAGAGGACTCTACTTGGGAGAGTGAGTAGGTGTTGTAGCACCCTGGACTAATATTGCTTGAGGACAAGCAATTTCGGGAAGGGAGGACTGTAATGTCCCTTTTCAAATAGGAGCTCCATAAAAGAGGCTTAATGGTATAAACCACCCCATTAGACTATAGCCAGGGCCAAAGAGGGGTAAACAGGGTTACTAGAGGTCACTCCAGTCACAGGTGTTATATTCGGAAAGTGACATTAAGCTAAAAAGGGTTAAAAGTGCTTTTAAGTCATTATGAGCTAAAAATAGAAGTCAACAGTGAATTAGGGTTTCAACAGTGATTTAGGGTTTTGGAAGTCAACAGTGAATTAGGGTTTTAGCATGATTTAGGGTTTTGGAAAGCTATAAAGGAAGGGCGCATTCATCGAGAGTGAGGGGTGCATTCATCGAGAGTGGGGGCGCAACTTCTGAGAGGGTTTTTAGTCGACTTATCCCATCCAAGGAGAATTCTGAGATTTCCCTCCGACCCATTTGAGAGAAGGGAAAGACACATCTTTTTCCTAGTTCCTCATCAGATTCCGATGGAGGAATCAACTGGGACGCATTTTCCAGACTTGGATGTGTGGTACTTTTGGCGGAAACATTTGGGGTTGCAGAGTGAGCATCAGACTAGATTCAGGGAAACCCTTTTGACCCATTTCCCAGTAGACCAAGGCAGTCATTTTGAGACATATCTCATCCGATTCCGACGGCGGAATCACAAGGACACATTTTTCCATTTGAAGAGGGGCGCATTCCCCCAGGGGTATCCATCCGGGGTCCAAATTCATCAGCAGAGGGGTCCGAAAGATACTAGTGCTGAGGACTAGAGTAGGGTGCATCATTTGGGATAGTTTCCAAGCCATTCCGAGAAGTATATCTCCCAGGGCGAACTTTCCATACTTTCAGCAGTTACCGTCAGAGCTGCCATAGTCCCAGTGCATCCATTGATTCCGCAGTGCTCCCATATTTCCGGTATTATCTTTTAGTTGCTTATTTGTATTCCGACTATGATCCTTTGTATATTTATCTAGTTGAGTATTGTTACCAGTATTGAGGACTAGAGCAGGGCACATCATTTGGGACAGTTTCCAGGCCATTTCAAGAAGTATAGCTCCCAGGGTGAACTTTCCAGACTTCCAACAGTTACCGTCAGAGCTGCCATAGTCCCAGCGCATCCATTGAGTCCACACTGCTCCCATATTCTGGGTATTATCTTTTAGTTTCTTATTTGTATTATGGATAAGATCCTTTGTCTGTTGATCTAGTCGAGTATTGTAAGTTTATTCAGCCACATTCGGCCATTTTGCAATCAACAGAGGTATCATAATACAAAATTTGCAGTTCTTTGTCGCATTTATTATTTGTATGATCATTTATATGTTGTAAACCATTGATCCTACACACACATTAGTAGTGTTTCCTAGACTAGCCAAGTTAGGAAGATTACACTATGATTCCACAAGAGAGGGGGCTTGAGGGGATAAATGCTTATTTATTTTATATATTACCCCTTTTTTGTAATTTGGGGGGGGGGGGAATAAGTTACATCATCTCTTGGGGGAGAACCAAGAGGTTCTTGATCCCCACGAATTACAAAAAAATCATCCGTGGTCTATGGAATGGGTTCGTTCTCCCATTCACAAATACTCTCATTCCCGTCCCCATTCTGGTGTTTTTGTTGGTTGCCTCACGTGTTCATTCACCTTTTTTGTTCATTTTTCATCCCCTCTCGTGGATTTTGCGCTCCATCCATCCCTTCACTCACTCATATTCCTCATTTTGGTGTCTTGGCTTGGGAAAGGAAGACAAACTACTGAGGAGAAGCCATAATTTTGTTAGCCGTAGAGATTGCTAGTGTAGTCTAGCCATGATTTGAGGCTTGCATGTCTAAGATGCTTGGCCTGTGATCAACTTTTATCACATTTGTGAGCGATGAGAGTCCTAGCATGGAGATTCTGGAGCAACTGCACTAGAGCCCTGGAAGGAGAGGGACTACCTGAGGGACTGTGTGGCAGAGAAGGGTGGAGGTCTATTCTCTTGGGTGGTGCATGATGGGTAGAAGCGAGCTGGGTACTTGGATTGTTGTGAGTATTGGAGAAGCATGTGAGAGCTTGAGTGCTGACTGGTTTGGGAAGCCAAGTAACACTATGGAACCGTCCTTGTGGATTCATATACCTAACTCGTGGGTGACATTGATGTTGATACTTGGAACAACAATGTGTACGGTTGGGTGGAACGTCTTTGGTCTACAGCCAGTTGGTGTCTTCTTTTATAAAAGATAAGTTCTCTCTATTATGGTTTCCTTTACTTATGTATTTATTTCTGTTGCGTATCAAATTATTATACCTGAGATTGTACCTATAATATTCATGCTTTCTAGTTAATGTTGTGCATGTCTTCTATGTTGTGGTACGAATATTGATCATTGCATGTAGGTATTCCATGCTTCTTTATTAATTAAAGTGTTATCAGAGTTTCCAAATCAGTCAAGAGGTGCGTTCTTGGTGTGGCATGCCATCCTGTGGGAGGTTGGGTATGTTATCGTTTGATAACAGAGAAGAATTATAGTGACGTTTCCCAGCTTAGGTGGTAGAAGATATTACAATATACAAGAAGCTTCTCTAGTGCAAAATTCAAATAAAGAAAAATGATATCCAAGTAATTTTTTATGATTTTCTTTTCTTAAAAATAATTTGATTAATTTTGAAAAATCTTTTTTAAAGTGTTATAAGATTATTTAAAATTGTGAAACAATATTAAATTTAAATTCTATTCACAAAATAAATCTATTAACTAAAATAATATTCAAATTTATACAACTTACTTTATAAAATTTACATAATACAAAATTAATCTATTCTTAAACTCAACCATTTTTTTTTTTAAGCTTATATTTATTATTACTTAAACATTACATTGTTTAATATAGAGATATATGAATATATACCAACTTTATATTCATACAATTTTTTAACTCTTTAATTTATAAATTAATTTATGTGAATATAAATTGAAAATAAATATTAACCTTCGGTACTATCCACTCTCAAAACTAATGAAGTTATAATAGAATTCTCCCCATCCAAATCAAAGAGCCATGACATGAAACTCACGTGAAGCCATTTAGAAGGAATGTTATTGCGTTGACATATTTTTTGATATTGCACATTGGTTTTAAAAGCTATGTAAATAAAAAATAAAAAATTTATTCACCCATGTGAGAATGTGTCGGTAGTCTAACAGCTGTAGTAGCTAGTTGGCGCTACCACGATTTAAAATATTAAGATTTATATTTTTATTAACTTCGTTTTTAATAGATATTTTTGTCAATAACGATAAGATTTAATTCTATTTATGGGAATTAGGTGGACACTGACCTATTACTATTTAAACACTTCCAAAATAATTTTATAATGTAGTTGATTAACTTGTTCATACCCTTCGCTTTCTCTTCCGATGCCAGTTCGATCCCAACTAGTCACCATTTTCTAGTCACACGCGCGGGATATGATACATTCTTTTCAAAATAATAATTTTTTAATTTTAAGTAAAAATAAAATATGATTAATTTTAAGTCAACACACATAATTAGGTTTAACTTATTGGATCTTTACTTAATGAACGACTTCTCACATAGGACAATAGTTAGTGGGATTGACATATTAAATAATACCTTAATTTTATTAGATATTGATAAATATCTCCTTAAACCATTTTGTTTTTAACCCCTCTCTCAATACATCTTTTTAATTAAAAAAACCCTATTTTTACTAGATATTTCTTATTTTTCCCAAATACCCTTTTTTATATTCTCAATATTTGTAAACCCCTTAATATTCTACATCCCCCAATACCTACAATATATTGACTTTATTTTTCATAATTTAAAAACCCTTTTTATGAATGAATGTGATAAGATATTGGTCAATAAGATGAAGCCCCATGTAAACCCCCTAATATTCTATATCCCCCAATACCTACAATATATTGACTCTATTTTTCATAATTTAAAAACCATCTTTATGAATGAATGTGATAAGATATTGGTCAATAAGATGAAACCCTCATGATCTAAGTGAGTTTATCATAATTTTTTGAGAGGTGGTAAAATCTATCATAATTTATTTAATACATATATAATTATTATTAAATATTATTTGAAATGATTTATTTATGATATTTCAAATGATTCATTTATGATTTATAAACATATATTTTAGTTTATATTGATGATAATGATTAATGTCCACTGACATCGAATTTGTCTATAGGACCTTAAGAATGTAAGAAATTATCAGTTTTGTGCTTGAAAAACATTAAGTGTTCAATCATTCCAAGATCAACATAGTTTTGCTGAGTTAAAAAGTTAGGAAGGTAGGTAATGTGAGAAATCTTTTGAAATTGAGATTTTAATCTAGGTATATGGTGGACATTATAAAAGAAAGTGTTTTTCATCTTAACCCATTAATTTTTTTTTTAATATGGAGCTCATGTTAAAAGAAAAAAGACATTTTTGATTTTCTAGATTAGGGTTGATTACCTCCTTATAATATCTTAATTTTTTTTTCCCTCTAACTCTTTATCACACCACATTTTCTCCTTAAATGTTGATTTAATAATATTTTTAATATCTAATTTATTTTGTAATATGATCTCTTCATTTATTTTCCAATGGTTTAGTCAAGACTGGGCATCCTTATGCCATCCCCACTTGAGTCAAAGGTGGTTTTGGCTAGAGTTGAAGCAATTTTAAGAAGCCTCTTGTCATCCATGTTATTTAACTTGTTCTTATACAATATGCATATGGTCATAGCCATGCTCTCAATGGGGGGAAGGCCATGAGAAGACATGCTTCTTTGAGGACGTTAGGATATGGTCTATTTCCTTTAATTTTGAGATTATAGGCTATAAAATTCTTTTGGATCTTATCTATCTTTCTCCACAACTCTCTAGTGGTACTGCATCCCCAAAATTCACATCCATATAGAGTAACATGAGTAACAAGAATCTCAAAGATGATTTTTTCCTTATCCCATATCCAAATATCAACTCATTTACAATTGTTTCCAAGCCCATAATAATCTTTCCACCCTCCATTTATCCTTTTCTCAATGCTATAATTTCAATCGAGCTTGTGGTGAATAACATTTTCGATATATTTTTGTGAGGACACTTCCTCCAAATTGTTGATGTCGTATACAAAAGTATTATAGGTGATCTTATTGGATATAATTATCATGACTTTTGTTTTGTTAGTATTAACAACAGTGCCATTATTAGAGTAGAAATCCTTGATGATTCTTATTTTCTTTCCAAGATCATGGGAACTCCTCACCATAAGAACAATATCATTGGTATAAATAAGAATAATGATAACTATACCCATGAGAGTTGGGCCGACAAAGCTTGCTTATTCCAAACAATCTTCTAACTTGTCAATGTATATGCCAAAAAGGGTAGGGGACAAGGGACAACCTTGCTTGACTCCAATATTGTAGTTAATTTCTTCTAACTATCCCTTAATGTTCTTGAAATTGCCAATAATGTTCTTGTACAACCTTGTTGTAACAATCCTTAACTCAAAAGACACTTTTATCTCTTCCAACCTATCCCAAAGGTTTGTATTAGGTACTATGTCAAAAGCTTTTCTAAAATCAATGAAACAACACAAGATATTGGTTTTATCATTGCGACACTCCTCCACAATGATCTTGAGCATAACAAGGTGGTCCACAGTTGAATGATGTCTCCTAAATCTGAACTATACTTTAGTTGTTTTTCCGTGGCTTTCTAGCCGTAGGATTTAATTTTCTTTTCCAAAATATTTCCATATAGTTTGGATAATATGGAGATAATAATAATGGTCCTATAACTAGAGGGATTTTTTTTATCCCCAGTTTTAAAAATAAGTACATTGAAGCTTTGTGTCCAAGGTTTAGGGAAGCTCTCCAATTGAAGAGCTTGGGCATGTGAGGGATGAGGATAGGCCCTCTGATTTAAAATACCTCAGCTTGGTGGCCTTCAATGTCCCTAGCTTTCCCATTTTCAAGTGGTTTGACCTCAAACTCTATATCTTCCATAGAAAAAATCCATTCTCTGTAGGAACATTTGGAATGGTGTCCATGGCATTAGGAAATTAGTAAAGAATTTTAAGGTAGGAATTCGAGTCCTTCAAGGGAATCATATTATTTTCTTTAAAATTACGAATCAGAATTTTCCTCCATAACTTCTTAAGATCAAGCTTAGATAGTAGGAAATTAATAAATTCTTTTAAGGTAGGAATTCCAATCCTTCAAGGGAATCATATTATTTTCTTTAGAATTACGAATTAGAATTTGCCTCCATAACTTTTGAGGATCAAGCTTAGATAGTTAAAAGCGGTTGATGCTTTCTATTTATATAGTGCCATTTTTACCTTTTAAATAGTGATTTGTATATATTTATCTTTTAAGGACTCATTATATGCATCCCTAATTGTTTTCCAAGCAATTTTACATTTGTTATCATACCAAAGGTTGGTTGTTCTATTATTATTTTTGCATGACACCTTTAAAAAAAACTTGTTAATGGAAGTGGAAAGGGTTGTTGTAAAATTATCATAAATGTCTTGGATGTTGTCTTCATAAATTAGAAGAATTAATTTACTATTTAAATCCTTTAAGAAAAGATCAACTTTACTTTTGTGAAAAAACAAATGTGGTTGATTATTGAAATTTTCTTCAATAGAATTTTTTTACATGAAAAAGTTTAGAATTAAAATTAAAAATCTATGATTGAATTGGGTTCATGATCCTTTAAAATACCAAAATTTATTATTTAGTAGAATACTAAGATATCACATGTCACATTACTAACTAACCCATAAACCTAAAAACTACAAAACTTGGCTAACTCAATACAAAACAATTTCTTGCTGAAATCTTCAAAATTTCTTTTACATCTATTATTTTTAAAATATTTTGAATTTATTTTTTTCATATTTAATAAAAACAAAATTAAAATATCTTTGAATTATGAAGAGTTAACTTGTTTGTTTCCTAAAAACAAACTTTAAAATATCTTTCAATTTTGAATCGTTAACTTGTTCCTTTCACATCTGAAAAAACAAACTTAAAAATTCAAATATTTATAAATTTTATCCAACTAAATTTCATTAGTCAAATTGATTTGTACATTACCTACCACCAATGATTTTAACAACCGACCTACATGGACTTTTGTCATTGGATTGCAGTTTTCGAGAAACACAGAGAGAAGATTCTGCATATGTTGATGAGATCAACGAGCACCTTGATATGGTTTTTCATCGCGAGGGTACATAACCAAATCAGGACAATGATA
Source organism: Picea engelmannii (assembly GCA_009831015.1). Taxonomy (NCBI): domain Eukaryota; kingdom Viridiplantae; phylum Streptophyta; class Pinopsida; order Pinales; family Pinaceae; genus Picea; species Picea engelmannii. The sequence continues at coordinate 1,167,756 of ML776936.1, read as the reverse complement.
TGGGCACAATATAGAACGTTTGAGCCGGACCCAGAGATCATTCTAGATCTAACACGTGCCTGTAAAATTAATGGAGAAAATTAGACAGGAGAGGAGATAGTCGTCGCTGCTTTTGTCCTGGCTCTGGTAGGATCCCGTCTTTTAAAATATAAATATTCTGTTTGAATGTCTGCCACACCATAATTTCCATATTACTTATGATATTCGTAATTGTTGCATCAGTCTGAGTTGCCAGCCGTTTTAGAAATAGTTGCATGCCTGGAGGATCTTCTCTTGTGATCTTCGACAGACTTTTCTTCCGTTTTGGGGAAGCGAACACCAGTCAGATAAGAGAGAATTTCTTCACGTGTTTTTGTGATATTCGTTTGTCTCTGAGAATTTGATTCAGGATCTTCTTCTTAACGAACGGATCGAATACTATCAGTCTTGTTGCAGACCATCACAGACCCACTCGCTGGTAGGTAAATCGTTGACAATTTGTTAATATTCAACACTATCTTAGGGTTTATAATTTGCAACATTCTGTATCCTCATCTGCAATTTACCCTCAAAGATGAACTTTCCCTCTGAGTTGCACTCAACAGCTCTCTCCCGTAACGATGTCAAAAGCAAGCTTGATGTCGGAAGTGCATCGATTTCCAATAAATTTCTATCAACGCAACCGCCCGAAGATCCCCCAAATTATAATACGCATCGTACCCAGGGCTTTGTGGATAGAAACCCTACAACCCTAACTGGCCTTCACGACCTTCTGGGTCAACCTTATTTAATGGCCACAATCTGCACTTCAAGTCCTCCAGCACACGTTCATTCTGGGAATCGACGAACAGGCGCCGTATCGTCTGCAAAACGGAATGCCAAAACGATTGAAAGACAGCGGCGCAGAGAGATGAAGGCGCTCTTTTCAGCGTTGCGATCTTTGCTTCCAGATGAAAATCTTCGGGTATTTTTTTCTTTAATGATGTCTAGGGTTTTCAGCATTAGACATCAACAGTACTCTCTATTGTTTATGTTTTATGGGAAGTTGGATCTCATGCTGTGCAGGGCAAACGTTCAGTAACAGACCAAGTGCAGGCAGCCGTTAATTACATTCTTCATCTACAGCAAAAAATCGAAGATCTTTCAACAGAAAGAGATAAACTGAAGGCCCCGGGCAGTTCCGAGAGAAATGCAAATGTTTCTTTGGATGGTGTGCAATTCTCGTGTAACCAGAAAATTTGTAAATCTCCGCTGTTCCGAGGATCAGCTGGGGATCAATTCCCTGCCGTGGAAATAAAGTCCGTCGGTTTAGGTTTTCAGGTCTCCACAAAAACCTCCGAACATCAGATTCTGTATTCTGATCTTCTACAGGCCTTGGAAGAAGCTGGGCTTGAAGTTTTGAGCGCTGCAGGTTTTTCCATTAGCAATAACAGAGTCTTTCATACAATGTATACCAAGGTAATATCCTCCTAATTAAGTTGATCACTACTATTCCCTGTCTTCTGCTCTACCAGAATCTAAAGAATATATATTTTTTGATGTTTGTTTATGTTGCAGGTACATGATCTGAACGCTTTTAACGTCGAGATCCTCTATGAGAAACTTTGGCATTTGATAATGAATGGTCACAGTCAGGATCTGTAGACAGTTGGAACTAATCTTTTCTTTCCCATAAAATGTTGAAGGTTCGGCTATCTTATACTTTGCATCTATTACAAGCTTCCCCCACTACTTTTACTTCATAGGCTTCGTTGGACAATCTTTTGCATATGTTTGGATTGTAAGATTATAAGATCAAGACCAAACTGATAAAGATATATGTTGTAGCTCCACCAAATCGGAATAACAGAAGCGACGTAAGCTTAACATCCGGTCATTTGTCGCTCTGAATCTTCAATTTATTCATACTTCTGTAGCCTCAAATTGTCTTCATAGTCTGGCCGTTCATTTTGTGAGCACCCACTGTCTTGCTCTGAAGTAACTTAGTAAATTGCTGGGTATCACAGGTTATGATCGTTTTTTAATCCAAAAAATGCATTATTTTATTTTATTTTATTATTATGCTGAAAGGCTTACACTTATTGACAATGACCACAATTAATCACTTTTTAATTTAAAATTTTAATGTGATGGCTAACAATTGAAGATGTTGACATATTCTTAGTTGTCCTCTCAAATCAATGAATGTGATTTCCTCTTCATAACTTCCTTGTATTTTTGAATGCATCAGTTAACCTGTTTACCTTTTAACATTTACCTAATCATATTAAGAAATTACTATAGCACTATATGATTGCCACGTTTAAATGATTAAACTTTGGATTTAGCACACTGGCTATACTAGCTGTAAATGCTCATTTTTCTGTCCACACCTTTCGGCGTTCATCAGCCACAGTTTTGAGTAGCTGTGCTAGTTTATCTTCTTCCAACTCTAAAATAACTTGGTAAATTGCTGGTTGTCACTAGTTATGATTGTTTGCTAATCCTTAATCCTTGTGCATATATGATTGTTTACTAATCCTTTTACATAAAATGCATTATTTTATTGTATTATTTATCTTTTTAAATATTTTTGGACTCATTTACATTAACATTTTTATACTTCATTGATTTCTTCAATGGTTCATCCTTTTGTTTTCTACTTGAGTTTCAATAAGCTTCACAATTAATTTTGTCTTATTACTTATTTTTTCAATATTTAAAAATTTATTTACTTTATTATTTATCTCTTTCAATAGTTAAAAAACTATTTACTTTACATTTATATTAATGTATATTTTTATAAATCTATAATGTTTTTCAGTTTTGTTAATTTTTTCTTTTAATTTTAATATTAATTCAAATTTTAATGTTTTCTAATTTTCTTAATTTTCTTCCTTTAATTTTAATATTAATTTGAATTTCAACTTCATTTTGTCGATTGTCTTAATATAAATTGAACTTCAACTTTAATTTGTTGTTTGTCATGATACTTCTCAATTAAATCTTATTGACTATCCGTATCTTGAATGTTTTTCTAAAAAATATTTTGACTTACTCATTACATTCATTTTATCATGAATTTTATGTTCACACCTCTAAATTATGACATCAAATTAATTAAATTATAATGTTTTTTGGTTTTCTTAATTTTCTTCCTTTAATTTTAATATTAATTTGAATTTCAACTTCACTTTGTTGATTGTCTTAATATAAATTTGAACTTCAACTTTAGTTTGTTGTTTGTCATGATATTTCTCAATTAAATCTTATTTACTATCCTTATTTTGAATGTTTGTTTGTTGATTGTCTTAATATTTTAACTTACTGATTACATTCACTTTATCATAAATTTTATGTTCACACCCCTAAATTATGAGATCAAAGGTTTGAAAATAAAATAAAAATGAAAATAAAATAATTTTATAATTATATAAAATCTCAAATATGTATAGGTCGTATAAATTAAAAAGAATTAAAAAAATAAAAATAAAAATAATATATATAGAGAAGTTATATAAATTATGACACAATTTGAATTTTTTTTATTAAAAAGAATTAAAATAACATAAATGAAAGTAAAGTAATTTAATATATATATATATATATATATATATATATATATATATATATATATATATATAATTCTGGTTTTATTGGTTTTCTTCTTTTAATTTTAATATTGATTTCAACTTCAATTTGTTAATTGTCTTTATACCTCTCTATTAAATCTTATTAACTAACTTTGTCTTAATCTTGAATGTCCTTTTTTAAGTTACTCATTATATTATATTAGTGCCTTATCATGAATTTCATGATCATACTCCTAAATGATATAAAGGGTTTGAAAAAACTTGATTGGTAAGAATTAAGAAAAAACATAAATGAAAATAAAGTATATAGAGAGGGGTTACTATGTATAGTGGAATATTTAGTTAATAATTAGTGAAATATTTAATTATATTAATTAAATTTATTTTATGTAAATATATTATTATTTTTGTATTTTTAGTATAAAGATTATGGGTAAATTTGTGAAATATTCAGTTAATAATATTTTATTATATTAATTAATAAAATATTTAGTTAATGATATTATATTATATTAATTAAAGTTATATTATGTAAATATATTTTTTCCTTTGTATCTTTAATGTAAATATTATGAATAAACTTTTATTATTCAACCTATTTTATAGGTGCATTTATAGTACTTTTATTTCTATATCAAATTTTATTAGTTATTATAAAGTATTAGGATAATATTTAAATTTCATTCTCTTTATATTAGGTTTAGATTTTCTTTCTATATCTTTAGTGCAAATATTATGAATAAACTTTTACTTTTCAAGATACTTAATAGTATATTTACAACACTTTTATTTATTCTTTCTGCAAAATCAAATTTTATTAACAATTATAAAGTTTTTGGATAATATATAAATTCCATTCTCCTTACAACAAATTACACTTATAAACCAACAAGCAGTTTAAGGAACAAGCAATTGAAAGGCTCCAATCCAGCAACTTAAAGAAGGAATAAACTTATAACGTATTCAATTAATAATATTTTATTATATTAATTAAAATTATATTATATAAATATATTATTATCCTTATATCTTTAGTGTATAGATTATAGGTAATCTTTTACTTTTCAAACAAAATAGGTAAAAGGTGAACTTACAATACTTTTATTTTTTTTAACATCAAATTTTATTATTATTTTAAAATTAAATTTAAATTTCATTTTTCTTACACTTGATTAATTTTTTATTTTATTTTTTATCTATATTATATTTTATAATATACATTGTAATTTAAAAAAAAAAATATATATATATATATATTTAAAACAAAGTGATATGTTAAGCTCAATTGTAGAATTTTATTTTATATATATATATGGGCCCTGACCATTTTAATAACTAGATTGAACAATATAATTGACTTTTTGGAAAGACACTTCTAACAGTGGCACTTATATCTTGTCAACGATATAAGTATGCATTGGGTATAGCGAAATTCAGATCAGATGGAATCGATTATTTATTCTCGATCAGATGGGTATATCGAAATTCAGATCAGATGCCTTTGAACAGGAATTTGGATGATGAGCTGCACCTTTACACATGGCTGTTCCACATTCTAATAGTTAAGAAGATAGTAGAACCCTTGAAAAAATGATGGTGAGATAATAGAAGTTGAATTTCAAGCTTATCCTCATAGATTGAACGCTGAGATGTCGTGTGATTTTTCTTTTAAAAAAAAAATTAGAAAATAATACAAGAGGAATTTATCATGATAGGAATGATATTTTTTTATAAGTTTTATATCTCTGTTCACAACAATGATTTAGGTTTTGTCCAACCAAGTTCAATTCCTTCCTTGTGAGTGACATATTGTATCTTTAAATAAGTTTTATAATATAAGATGTTTTTATTATAGACTTAGTGAACACTTAGCGAACACAGATATCCAATAATGTGAAATCAGGATATGTTCATAGCTACTTAGTTCAGTTCAAGAAACCACCCAACCGTGCCTGTAGATGTTCATCAGCTCATATCTATTCATTTCTCAGCAATCCTTAAAGGCTAATCTTTTCTCCGCAATCCTTAGAGCGCCCATTATTGCATTGCTGAAAGTAGGATTAAGTGATTAAAAAAGAAAACACTCCTTAATAATACGTCGTCGCCCTGAAGCAGGATTAACATCTGGATATCCTTCGATACTGACCGCCTTGTCAACCCAAAACAGATTTCATGGTTCCCTGTCCGATCTCTCCAGCACAGTCGCCAAAGGATCTTTTTGTAAGCAACCAAACTTCCATTCCTGAGCCACATGCTGAGAACAGAAGAGCCACGTTCCAGAACAAACCGGTAACAAAGAAACGATCCCGGACCTTTACCATTGAAAACCCTAGCCGCGGAACAAGTTTCAATCCAAACGCGAACTGAAAATGAAACTTTAACCCTAGCCGCCGAACAAGCTTCAATCCAAATGCGAACTCAAAATGAAACTTTGCGGACCGAAATCCGAACACAAATAGCATGGATCAGACATGAGCTAGGATAAGGGCATAGTTGGGTATATCTGAAAAAAAATGTCCTTACACAACAATACCCATCTACCACATGTTGATACGAGAGTAAAGGATGGGCCCGATCAATTGATCTTCCACAAAGAGGGTGAAAAATGCTTTATGATGTGGAGTGTGTTGACGAATGATGAAGGTGAATAGGAAATGTGAGATCCATTCAATAAAATCCTAGCCGCGGATATAAGGAGTGGTATCCAGTAAACCCTAGCCAATGGATCTGACTGTAAAATATAGTAGTAGGGTGGGAAGGTGAAAATTAGAAAGATCTAGGAGAAAACTACATGACACTTAATGAATGATAAGGAACACATCTAATCTAGCACTAAACATCTAGGAACAATAAAATATAAGAAGAAATAACAATAGCTTCGAATAGATTGCTCATCTCAATCATTTAGTTAAATGTATTTTTTTAATAGTTTTATAAAGGTTTCACTTTTAAATTAGTTATGGCCAACACTAATAAACTATGTGCATGAAACTATAGGGTTGCAACTAATTTAACTAATTCATTGAGAAAAGTGATATAAAGAGGGGGTGCACCTTTTTGGAGAGACAATGACGGATATCATCCTTATTCTATATCATTTTGGAAACAAATACATTCCAAGTACGTTCTTTCTTAAAAGTACGAAATCTAGGAATCTTCTTTTTGGAACATTAGTGGAAACACTGATTTTATGTGGTTGTCTTGTTTGGGCTTATGCCGTTCTAAATAATTTGGGAAGTTGTAATAATTTTTGGAATATTAGTGGAAACACTGATTTATATGGTTGTCTTGTTTGGGCTTATGCCCCTTTAAATAATTTTGGAAGTTGTAATAATTTATAAAAATTTCTAGTAAACAAATTAGGTTTGAAAAAATACAAACTCCTTATTGTATGATGTTAGTAAAAATATGCATGTTACTTTTAGAAGGAACATGTTTGTGTCAAGTTTATACAGATATTATCAAAATAAATCATTTAGTGAGAAAACCAGATTTTATCAATGCGAGATCAACCTGATAATTACATGTACATAGAAGAAAAATACCTCCAACATAAAATCTCTATGCATAGAACATTTACTTTGTCAAATGAGATTAAGTTCTCATCACCTAACATTAGAAATAGGAAGATAGAAAAATATAAAAGAGAAGAACATGTATTCTTATTTTGCAAACAAGGAGAAATCTAGGACAAAAAGCATGTGATGATACATTTTCTCATGTATGAAAAATTAAGATGGAAGCAACCAATTCAACATGAATATTTGAGTAGATTACATAACTTGTTGAGTTTGTCAATAAATAAATAAATTTAGGATTATATTAAAGATGTTTTAAAACACCACAAAAAATAAGTATATTGAGGCTTGACACATTTCCCACACAAAAAATATCAAGATTATAAATGTAAATGTAAATTTGGTAATTCTTTGTTTGTAACTTTTCTAAAATATCTCATAGGATTAAATACAAATATTCTATTATATTTTTTTTAAATGATAATAAATAACATAAAATTAAATAATACATATCATAACATTACAAAAATTCAAAAATTCTTATAAAACAAATAAATATGTGATATATGTTAGAACTTACAAAATATAGTCCTTAATGCATTATAAATTATGCTATAAAATAAATTTGTGAGATTGAATTACATAATGAACAACATAGAAAACTAACACAAGCTCATAAAATAAGAGTCAAAACTTCATGTCATTGTTAAAATTCTATCAACATTCATATGTATTACTCTATCTTGTAAGGTGTGATTATTTAATCTTGAGTAATTATTCAATATTTTTTTTGGTAAATAAAAAAGTGTTAATTCCTCATAAAAGAGAAAAGAGTTGTCATTGTACATATCAGTTAAAGTTCTTGGGTCTACCACTTGTTCCGCAAAACTAGTGGAAACCGAAACAGGTGGCACCATTTTGTTTTGGTAGAAAAAAAGGAAAGACACCACCTTCTCCGCCAAACAATTGGAAACCACAGCAGGTGGCAGTAGAGTACTATGGTAGAGCTATCTAGACATGTAGCAAAAACATTGAACATGAAATCTAGACAGAGCATAAAACATGAAAGTTGAATAATGGTACAAAAAAATCCTTTGTTTTGCAGAGGGAGTGAAGAGAGCCTATGAAACTTAAATATTAATGGAACTATTAAAACTTTCCATCCTAAGCGCCTCTATGAGGAGTGAAGACGTAAGATTGTGCATAGGTTGGGAATCTCTGTTGAGTTTGCGTGCACGAGAAGGTGTCGAACATCATGTCAAGTCTGCTACTGAGGAGAGTGTGCATGTGGAGCTGCTCCATCATGTCCCTCCTCATCTTGAAGATGAGATCCAGGTGTTCCAGCACCAGGAAGAAAGGTGAGTGCAAATCTCAGGCCATGGCTGAGGTATGTGGTGGAGGCTCAATCGGGCGGTCTTCCCATGGAATTTATTCTTGGACTATACAGGTCGTCCCCTCTAAGGTTGTTGTTGTAGCAATTTCAGGAAGACTGGTGCTAGGTCGATCATGGTGTTTTGGAACTGTGTAGAGGAGGGAGTCAAGCAGAACCACGATTGGTTCCTATGGAAATTCCTCCTCCACATAGGCTATGGGAGGCGAATTCAACTCCTTATTCATTTCAATCAGAGCTATCGAGGAATCTTGTGCCAACTTACAGAGGCGTCTATGCCTTGTATCATAGAAGTACTAAGAGGTACCCCTCTTGGGCTTCCCATGCTCACGGGGCATGACAAAGATGGAAGGCCATACAAAACCGAGAAGAAGAGTGTGCAGAGCTAGACAACTGAGCAGAGAAGAGCACAAATGTGAAAACAGAGCTGAGTGAAATGAGCCATTACCAACCTAGAAGAAATGGAGTACCAGGGAAGCTCAAGTGACCTTATACATGCCTCTCCTACCCATCGTCACCCCTCTACCAGGGTGCACTAAGAGCTCCATTAAACCTACGTGAGGGAGTTGTCTAACCTTCCCAAGAGCGTGATTAATAATGTCCTCCATCCAATAAATGAAGAATAGGGTGGCGATGGGCTTCATTAATATCCTGGGCTGCATGTGATTGCCTGGCACCATCGGAGCTACGTGGCACCCTATCCAAGGAGGGGAATTATCTTCGGGCTATATCCATGCATTGACTCAACAATGGGGGGTCTAGGGAGATTCAAGCATCCAATTGATTCATCTCCTCCTTTGAGTCTACTCTCTCATTGGCTAGGTAATCTGTTATCTTATTAGATTATGTTTTCACATGTGAGGGGATTAAGGTGAGGTTGGGTTGTAGTAGAGATCCAAAGTACTCCAATAGTCCTAGGAGTCTCCATCTTGGGGAAACTTTCGAGGGATGTGAACCATGGAGGAATTTTTAGACAAGATGGATTGTCACTTGGGAGTCCCCTTCCACTATGAGCCAATGGATGTTGTGACTAATTTCTAACTTGATTCCCTTAAGGAGACTCCAAAGTTCTGTTGCATTGTTTGTATTGAGTCCCAAGTAGCTTGTTGTAATGTGTAGAATCTACACCGCACTATCTTGGAGAATTGCTTCGAAACCAGCTGGCCCGAGATTTCCCTTCGAGGAGACATCAAAATTTAATTTGACAAAGCGTGGAGGGGGAGGGGACCAAGAGAGAGGTATGCAAGAAATATTGTCTAGATGAGAGGGGTCTTGGTGGTGATGGCCAGGGAGGTTTAATTTCCAGGCTAGGAATATGTGACTTTCAGAGAGATTGCAATGCATATCATCTTGTGTCCAGGGCTCAACTTTGATTGTTTCGTGAACAAAGGTGAGGAAATTTTCCCAAGTACTGTGGGGAGAGGAGGAAGTAGAGTGAAAAATTTGTTTGTTTCGCTCTTTATAGATATTTCAGACTATGAATCATGGTGGAAGTTTCTAGATGTGATCTAAGATTGGGTTTTGGTAGGAAATGGAGTCCCAATTTTTAATAGTACTGACAATGCTTGCTTTGTTTCAGTTGGAACAAAGAATTGTCTCCGTACCATGCCCCAGATTACTTTACTATGAGCACATTGGTTTAAGATGTTCTCCATTGTTTCCTCTTGTTGTCGGTAGAGGAGGCATATCGAAGGTACCACAAATCCTTGCTTCCAGAGGTTATCCCAGGTGGGTATGTGATTCTGGACAATTAGCCAAAGAAAAAGGGAGACTTTCAACCATAATTTGGGGTTCCATATTTTACACCAAATGTGCTCTTTAGGTTGCATGTGGTCTCCTGGAGATGGTATGCTTCTTTGAACGAGAATTTACTTGTTGGAGAGTTTCCCCCCTTGAGGATGTTTGGATCATCACTAATGTGGATCTTTCACTATAAGGAAAAATCCCTCCAGGGCTGCGTATTGATGTCTTCTGGTATGCTTAGTTCATGGGGTTGAGTCTTCCATACGTGCCAGGGGTGTTGCGACAATTTTTCCTTCCAAATATCCTTTACATGTAGTGTGTCCCTTGATTTAATTTGTTGATGAAGGGGGGTTATCGCTTCTATTGAGCGCAGTGGTCGCAATTGCTGCCAGGACTCTTGTCAGAATAAGGACCTCTCTCCATTTTGTATCTCCCAAAAGGCATGTTTATGTATAAGAGGTCAATTGCACTAAGTTGTGTTCCATATGTTGGATCCCTAAATTGGATCATTGATTTTGATGAGGAGGTCCTCGCTAGTGGTAGGTGCATATTTTAGTTTCCAAATTTTATCCCATAACTCCATGGGGTGTTTGAGCCAACGCCACCAAATTTTTTCCCCCATTATGAGATTGATCTTTCCTGGGTCCCTAAGACCTAGTCCACCAATTGATTTAGGCCAACAGATTTTATCCCAACCTACTAGAGCCCATTTCTTGTCCGGATGGTGTCCATGCCAGAGAAAATTTCATTGGAGGTTTTTGATGGCTTTGATAGTTGACTGCGGTGCTGCCAAGGTTGTAAATAGGTATGTCAGCAGTGCCTGAAGCACATATTTTAGGAGGACTAGTCGAGCTGCGAGGTTGAGAGAGTAGAAGGTCCAGTTGTTTAAACTGTTAGAGGTGGATAACAAGAGGCTATCCCAAGAGATGTTGTGAGTGGATTCCCGCGTGAGGGGGATACCAAGATAATTGGATGGAAGGGAGATCTTGGGGATCCCTAGAATTCTGGAGATATTGGTTTGGATTTCCATCGAGGTATTGAAGAAGTAAAGTTGTGACTTGTCTAGGTTTAGGGAGGTTTGCGAAGCTTCTGCAAAGTCTATGAGAATGATCTTGATATTTTTATACTCCTGGGAAGTGGGGGTATTCATCAACACGGTATCATCCACAAATTGAATATGAGAGAGTGTTGGTTGGAGATTGTGGAGAGGTAGGACTTTGAGGGAACCATCCTCAACTGAGGCATTAATGTACCGACCAAGGTCTTTATCCATTATGAAAAAAACGAAAGGGGAGAGGTGATCCCCATGTCAAACCCCTTTGGTTGGGGAGAAGGGATGGGAGGGAACTCCATTAACTAGAATGGAGAAGAAGGTTGATGAAGTGAGCTGCATGATCCAAGCTATCCAGGTGGAGTCAAAACCAAATGCTTCGAGGAGGGAGTGCATATATTTCCATCTTATTCTATCAAGGCTTTAGAGAGGTCAAGTTTGATGATCACACATGGGGTACGAGTTGACTTGAGCGAGTTTATTACCACATGCGAAAGGATGACACTATCCATGATTTGGCGTCCCTCCACGTAGCCTAATTGTTCCTTGGAGATGATGAAGGGCATGGCCATTTTGAGTCGTAGAGATATTGCCTTCGTGATGATTTTGTAGATCACATTGCAGAGGGAAATGGGACGAAACTTCTTTGGATGGGTTACCCTTTCTTCCTTTGGGATTAAAGTGAGGAATGTAGCATTGAAATCCAAGAGGAATTGTATGGATGTTCTAGATTCCTCTACTACTTGCCTGAATTCCTCCCTGATAAACAACCAACAATAGTGAAAAAATTATGTTGTAAATCGATCTGGTCCAGGGGATTTTCCTAGTGGCATATATTTAACTACTTGATTAACTTCCTTTTGTGTGATTGGCCTCATCAATGTTTCATTTTGTTCCCTTGTGATCAGGGAGGGGATGTGTCAGGTTATCTTGCTTATGGTTGACATTCTACCCCTTAGAGGTTCCATGAGCAGGTCTTTGTAGTAGTTCATGAGCTCAACTTCTATGCTTGCATGATCCAGAATGGGCTTACCTTGGTTTTATTCTAATTGGGTAATTTTATTGATATATCACCTGTGCACCATGGAGTGGTGGAAGAACTTGGTGTTATTTTCACCCTCCTTAAGCCATTGTACCCTGGATTTCTATCTCCAAAGTATCTCCTCTTTCTTCTGGCACTCCTCTAGATTTTCCTTTAGCTTTTATTCCTCTCTTGTAGACTTTGTCGTCCGTCCCTGCAAAATAAATTCTTGATTGATATTCTCTAGGCATTTCTCGATCTCCTTCTTTTTCTAGAAGATATTGCCAAACACATTTTTATTCCATTTCTTTAAATTCCATTTGAATTTTTTTAGTCATTGTTGAAATTTATACATGCATGTGCCATGGTCTATCTCTGCCTGCCTCCACCATGTTGTGGAAATTTCTTGAAAATCTGAGTGAGTGGGCCATAAATTTTTGAATCTGAAGGGCTTAATCTTGGGTGTAGCTCCTGTGTCTAACTAGAGAGAGATTGGGCAATGATCTGAACCATATTTTGGGAGAATGTTGGCTTCTAACACTGAATCATCCAAAAATAATGATTCAAAGATGGGGAAGAAATCTAATTTTCTTGCAACATGTTGGGTGCCAGACCTCCAGTTGGACCAAGTGAAAATTCCATTTATAGTTTATATGTCTATCAATTGTAGTTGGTCTATTAGTGATCTAAACTTACCACTATCCTGATCTAACCACTTTGTTCTGCCAGTCTTTTCCTCCAACATGAAAATGATGTTGAAGTCTCCCCCAATTATCCAGTGCGTCGATCCCAACAATGAACTTACTGTAGATATCTTATGCAGGAAAAGTTCATTGTCTTGGGAACTTTGTGGTCCACAAGCATTTGTAATCATTCCATCTTTGTTAGATCCTAGGGCCCTGAAGTGGACTATGAGTGTGCCAACCATGGAAAAGGGTTGATCTATAATGACTGTGTCAGGGTTCCATAAAATGGCTAAGCCCCTTGCAGCCCCATTTGAATTTGTGTGAATGGAGTTACAATTCCTCCAACATTGCTGAAATATGTCCTTGACGACTTCCCTAGCACATTTTGTTTCCTGTAAAAGGAGAATGTTCAGATTCTCTACACGAATATTGTCTTGAAGGGTCCTTTGTTTGTACCTTCCATTGATCCATCTAATATTCTAGGTGATGATCTTCATCGTGACGATTTGGGTGGTGGAGAGAAGTACCCTTCAGTAAGGCCGTGGATCTGCCCCAAATTAAGCATGTATTTTCCTACCTCTTTGATGAGTTGGTGTGTTGATTTGCGACCTTGGAGTTTTCTTTCATAGGGGGTGATCCTAGGCTCAGATGTTGGATCTAGGGATATTTCGTGGAATCAATGAATACTTAATGCACTTTTCTGAGTTGTTCTACTGAGATGGTTTGCAACTCCTTTTTATTGAAGGCATCCTCTAGTTTCTCCACATCAATGTTCACTAGATCCTATTCATCTAACTGCATGAGGGTGTCCCCACCATCCTATGGCTTATCCTCATCCTGTTGAACTATGTTTCTCCACATCAATGTTCACTAGATCCTATTCATCTAACTGCATGAGGGTGTCCCCACCATCCTATGGCTTATCCTCATCCTGTTGAACTATGTGATATATTTATTGGTTCTTTCCTTTGGCTCATTCCAACTGTAGCTTGGCCTTTCCTTTATCCTTGTCTTGGTTTCCCTTCTTGTGCGAATTTCTCAGAGATGATTTAGGATATCAAAAGAGTTGTTGATGGGGATTTTCTGGTTGCTTTCTTGATTTTGCTTCCTGGGGGGTTGTTTCTTCCTACATGTGACCATTGTGTAGCCATCCTTTTGCTTTCCATCCCCTCCTTTTGAATTTTGAGCATTTAGAGGAAAGCCACGGAAAAGGTGACCATGCTCATGACATTTTCTGTAGTGGAAGGGAATGTGCTCATAATCCATTGTTTAGTTGCATTCCTCGTCTTGGTATTCTAAGGTTACTGAACCTAGTAAGGCCTTCGAAATATCCATGTATATGCATATGCAGGCATAGGAGGTGTATTTCCTTTGTTTTGTCGCCTCTCAGAATTTTACATGTCTTCCCACTATGTTCCCTATTCCCATGATGATTTCCTCAAGCCAAAATTCCTAGGGTAGGGAGTAGAGTCAGATCCAGAATGATGTCACGGTGAATTCCTCTTTCTCTGGGCTAAAGCGATCCATCTATAACTTGATGAAGAGCCTTGTAGAGTTGTAGAAATATGACCCATTGTAAAAGATATAGTCCTTGTCCTCTAAGTTGTAAAGGATGATCGTGAAGAACCCCTTGGAATTGAGTTGAACTTCAGAGTATCCCTTTGGGTTCCAGGAGTATTTGATCCATCGCATGAGGTCCCTTTCTGATGGCCAAAGGCCCAGAAATTTCCCTATTAGGGCATGCTCTTTCATAAACTGAGCCTATTCCCCAACCTTGGTTGAGTTGATAGTATACCTGAGTGGTTTACCAAATTGGGGAATGCATTCTCCCGGTTCCCATCCTCGAGACTCCTTTGGATGAGATGTACTCATATCCACCTCCATCTATTTGCTGAAACCCTGTTCTTTGGAGAGGAATTGATCCAGCAGATGGGGCAGCGGCTCAAAGGTCGGTCGCTTGGCTCTTGTCCCCTCCTCGTCATTCATAACCACATTTATGTATGAGGGGGGTTGCACCCCTTGGGTTCATCGCCAAAGATCACATGATCTGACCTGGTGGTAGGCTACAATTTAGGGTGCGATGGCTCCGTCTGCAAGAGAATGGAGTGGATGCATGCGGAAGCTAGGGTTTTCAATTCAAACCGATCTCCCTTAGGACTGCCTATGTCTAACAATAGGTTTCACACATGTAATTATTAAATATGTTAATGACATAATATATTTTTAATAAATTATGAATATATTAAATATAATGATTTTAAAATAGGTAAGAAATATAAGAATTTTTGTAAAATATAGAAAAAATAAATAAATATTTTTTTGAAATAATGATAATTAGTGTATGTAAATTTATATGTCCAAATTCATTTTGAAGAAAAATATATTTTATGAATTTTATTGATAATATCATTATAATCATATGAATTTATTTTTTCATATCTAAATATGGTGGTTTTGAATATTTCAAATGTTAGTGATAATTTTTTTATTTTTTTTAATGTAAGTCTAGGGGATTTTAACTCAAAACCTGAATGCTATTTTTTTTAATGTAAGTCTAGGGGATTTTAACTGAAAACCTGAATGAACACAACATTTCATATCACCAAGCTTGCCAATTTAGCGAGCTATGTTAGTGATAATTATCAAACAACTAACATTTAACATTTAATTGTGAAGTATAATATTTAGAGAGAGAAAAATTCTTAAAGAGAATGAAATTTAAATGTAAACTTATAATAAAATTTTATATATGGCATAAAGAAAAATTGGAAAATATATTTAAAAATATGACGAAAAACAAAAAAAAATTCATATATATTAATATATTTAAATATTATATATTTCATTAATATGATAAAATATAAATATTAATTAAATATTCTATTAATTCTATTAATTATATGTTAATTTTGTTTATGTGAAAAATTTAGAATTTCAAATATTTTCAAATATTCTAAAACTAAATTTGATATAAATATCCTTTATATGAGATTTTTTTTTTATGTAAAACATAAAGTTTTTAAATTATATAATTATTTTATTAATACATTTTTTTCAAACCTCGTGTGCCTATGATAATTAATATATGTAATTTTACATATCCAACTTCATTTCAAAGAAAAATATATTTTATGATTTTTATTGATAATATAATTTATAATCATATATGAAGTTATTTTTTAATATCTAAATGTGGTGTTTTGAATATTTAGAATGTTAGAGATAATTATTAAATAATTAACATTTAATTGTGAAGTATAATATTCAAAGGAACCCCATATTCTAGTGTCACTCCCATTCACCTGACGAACACCACAAACTCCTTAGGCATGTGAAATGATGGCCTCATAAGCTTCACCTCACCCCCCCTCATGCGAATTAATTCGATTCTCCCCTCAAGGTGACAAACCTTTACTCTGCCAACTCCTTTAGCTTGTCACTTGCATGGCCTGCCTCAGTACGACGCCTCATTCCACATGCATGCAAAGGATGAGAGCATTGAAGGTCCTCGACTTAAGCCTCTCTCCTCATGGCTTTCATCAATGTGTCTCCCTCAACCACCTTTGGCATTTCTCCATAGTTTGTTGCCTCTCCATTCTTTGTAGGTGGTGGTGGCTCTCTCCCCTCTCCATGCTCCGCACGCTCATACTCTCACATATGCCTCCTTGCAAGCGCACCACCCCTACCTCATAGAGAAGTGGTCTTGGAGGGAATGTGTCCACAACACCTCCCTCGCTCGTCATGGCCAACCATGATGGTTATGACCTCTCTGTCCCTAACTCTCTTCGGAACCTGTTAGACGATTGGGAGGAGAAAATTGCAGGCTCTCTCCTAGCCTCTCGACGCACCTCTAGACACCACCACAACTATTGGGTTGTGAAAAACCTGCTCTCTCGTACCCTCCTCAGCCTCTCAGGTGTGTTCGTTCAGAGCCCTCCCAACTCGTATCACTTTCCCACCGCTCACCCTCCTCCTCCTTCTGCGGCCCACCCCAGCACCTCGTCTCCTTAGGAGAATTCCAGCAAGACAACAACAGAGACTTCACCAGGAAAGAAAAGTTTGTTGATGGCTCCCTTTATCAAGAGTGTAGGCCTCCCGGTCAAGGAACCAAGCTCAGACAACTCCATCTCCTCCAACGACAACAACAACGACTTCGGTGGGTGCCCCATTGTAGAAGAGATTCCTCCAGACGACCCTCCAACTGTGACTAGAAAGCATGTGTAATTCTAAAGCTCGTGTTCATTTTTAGTTTTCTTAGTTATGATTAGTCTTTGATTTTATGATAGTAATTACAAACAAGAACACTATAACCATTTTTGTAAGCCTTTTCCCTTCAAAGGGCAGGCAAGATGATCATGTTTTCTTCTAGCCTAAATTCAATGGGATAAACACTTATGATTTAACACTTATATTTATATTTATATTGTAGTGTATTTTCAAAAAAAAAATATTTAAATGAAAAAAATTCTTAACCTATTGTAAAGCGAATGAAATTTAAATATAAACTTATAATGAAATTTGACCTTACATAAAGAAAATTTGGAAAATATATTTAAAAATATGATGAAAAACCAAAAAAATCACTTTATATTAATATATTTAAATATTATATATTTCATTATTATGATAAAAAATAAAATGTTAATTGAATATTTTATTAAGTATATATTAATTTTGTTTATCTAAAATTTTAGAATTTTGAATATTTCCATATATTTTTAAAAATTATAAAAGAAATTTGATATAAATATCTTTTATATTTAATTTTTTTTTTTTTAAAACAAAAAGTTTTTAAAATTATATCATTATTTTATTTATATAGTTTTTTTAAACCTCATATGTTAATGAGATTCATGATAATAATAATAATAATTTATTTTTAAGGTCACGACCAAACCAACACATTAAATTGGTGTATGAGACCTCCTTGTTTGTGGGACAAGGGACCCCCCTTTGCCCAACGATTTGACTGATAAAGTCTACAAAAGTATACATACCCTACCCCCTCTAGATTTGATAATCAAAAAGTGACTAAAATCAATTAACTTAAAATTATTTTTTTAATCAAATAACTTAAAATCCTTTTTAAAAATCAAATAACTTAAAATCCTTTTTAAAAAAAATAAAAAAAATATTGAATAATATTTTTTTCAAAAGCAACTAAACAATCAAATTTGGTAAATTGGTTGAGTATAAAACAGCGAACCATCTAAAAAGTATCAACACAATCAATGTCCAAATTAGTAATGGAACTAAATCAAGATCATCAACGAGACCATAATTTATAAAATGTCATCTTAACGGAAATGTAAAAGGTAAATAAATTTCAAAACATTGTAAAAGATGCAATATAATAAACATAACGTTGAAAAAGATGCAATATAATAAACATAATGTTAAAAGAGATGCAATATAAACATAATGTTGAAGTTCAAAGTAAAAAAAAGACATCAATGAAGTATAAGCAAGTGCATATGAAATAAATAATAAGACAAAATGAAGGGTTAGACTATGAAGACAGATTTGAGCTTAAAGAAAAGAACCATAAATTATGGTATTATTGATTATACTATCCGCAACAAAGGACAGGGATTCAGAACAACAAATGACTGGATGTTAAATCATCTTTTTTACATGGAAAATTAAATGTATAACTGTATCTTAACTTGAAGTTTTTGTAAAGAAAGATAAGAACAATTGATATGCTTGTTTAAGAAATAATTATGTCACCTTAACAAAGATCTTAGAGTCTCTCATGAAAAAATATATACTTCATATCATAAAACAAAATTTATGACTCATGAGTAACTTATGCTTAAAAGGATGATCTTAGAAAGATTGTGATAGTCTCACTAAAATGGCTGGTGATCCAGAAATTTGAAGGTTTAATTGCTGTCATAAAATATAGTTTGCCACAAGCATTTGAAATCAAAGCAATATTTCTTAAGCAATGACTGGTGATCCAGAAATTTTATGGTTTAATTGCTGTCATAAAATATAATTTGCCACAAGCATTTGAAATCAATCAAAGTAATATTTATTAGGTAAAGATATATGGAGTCAAATAATTTTGTAAATGTTTTAGAAACAGTTTTCGGATCCAACAGTAAGACTATTCAGCCATTTTTACTTAAGGTTATTCAGCTATCTTTACTGAAATTATGCAAAACAAAATTTATTTACTCTAAAAATTTTCCACAATCAAATCCACTTAACTTGCTACCCCATATTACCCCTTATTTTTCATTACCTTATGTGACCATATTACCCTAACTGCTTATACTTTATTCCATAACCCTATCCGCCTGTTCAAATGAATGAGAAATGGCCTGATAATGCTTCCTATGTGGCAAGCTCATTACAAAAGTTTCGTTGGTTGTTCTATTGCCGGCGATATAAATTCACAGTTTAGTGCCTTTCTTATTTTCTTCAACAAATTGGAATTGCAAATGAAATAAACCATCCGTCACTCTCTCGAAACATCATGACAAATATTCAGTTTTCCTTATTAATTATGCTTAACTCACTTCTGTTCTACAGTTTTGATGGAGCTGCAGCATACATCTTTATCGGTTTGCTCTTAATCTTATAATTCAAACACATGAAAATATAGTCCAACGAAGCCTGTGAAGTAACAGGTTGTAGGGGAAGCTTGTAATAGATGCGTCTAGAATCTAGATACCAAACCTTCAAAGGTTTGATTTTATGGTGAGGAACAGATTAGTCCCAACGGTCTACAGATCCTGACTGTAGCCATTCCTTATGAAATGCCAAAGTTTCTCGATCTTAAAAGCGTTAAGATCATGTACCTGCAGCGTAAACAAACATCAAAAGATATATATTGTTTAGATTCCCGTACAGCAGAAGAC
The DNA here is from genome assembly GCA_009831015.1 of Picea engelmannii. Taxonomy (NCBI): domain Eukaryota; kingdom Viridiplantae; phylum Streptophyta; class Pinopsida; order Pinales; family Pinaceae; genus Picea; species Picea engelmannii. Next base: position 1,147,927 of record ML776936.1, on the reverse strand, counting down.
AGGGAATACTAGTGTTACAACTTAATTAGGAGGATATTACCTTGGAATGTATTGTATGAAAGACTCTATTATTGTTAAAGGCAAAACGCGTAGCGCTCAAAACTTTGAGCCCAGCTTCTTCCAATGCCTGTAGAAGATCAGAGTACAAAATCTGATGTTCGAAGGTTTTTGTGGAGACCTGAACACCTGAACCGACAGACTTTATTTCCACTGCAGGAAATTGATCGCCATCTGATCCTCGGAACAGCGGATATTTACAAATTATCTGGTTACATGAGAATTGCTCACCATCCAAGGAAACATTTGAAATTCTCTCTGACTTGGCTATGGCCTTCAGTTTATCTCTTTCTGTTAAAAGATCTTCGACTTTTTGCTGTAGATGAAGAATGTAATTAACGGCTGCCTGCACTTGGTCTGTTACTGAACGTTTGCCCTGCACACCACCAGAGCCAATTTCCCATAAAACATTAAACAATAGAGAGTACTGTTGATGTCTCTAATGCCCAAAACCCTAAACATCATAAAATCCTAGACATCATAAAAGAAAACAATACTCGTAAAAGAAAACAATACGCGAAGATTTTCATCTGGAAGTAAAGATCTCAATTTCTCATAAAACATAAACAAGAGAATACTGTTGATGTGTCTAATGCCCAAAACCCTAGACATCATAAAAGAAAACAATACCCAAAGATTTTTATCTAGAAGCAAAGATCTCAATTTCCCATAAAACATAGACAATAGAGAGTACTGTTGATGTCTCTAATGCCCAAAACCCTAGACATCATAAAACCCTAGACATCATAAAAGAAAACAATACCCGAAGATTTTCATCTGGAAGTAAAGATCTCAGCGCTGAAAAGAGCGTCTTCATCTCTCTGCGCCGCTTTCTTTCAATAATTTTGGCATTCGGTTTCCCAGACGGTACAGCGCCTGTAAGTCTATTCCTAGACTGCCCATGACCTGGAAGACTGGAAGTGCATATTGTGGCCATTGAAAAAGGATGTCTCAAAAGGTTGTGATGGCCAGTTGGGGTTGCGGGGTTTCTATCAATGAAACCCTGGGGAACATGAGCTGGAGATGCTGAGTGCGACCCAGACGGAAAGTTCATGGGGAACTTGCAGATGGCAATACAGAATGTTACAAATTATAAACCCTATGATAATGTTGAATATTAACAAATTTGTCAACGATTTACCTACCAGCGAGAGGGTCCGTGATGCTCTGGAGTAAGATCTGATTCGATTCGTTCAGACATTCCAGCTAAGGGAGAAGACCCCGAATCAATTTCTCATAAACAACTGAATATCACAAGAACACGTCAAGAAATAAGTTCCACTCTTTTATCTAATTGATGATCCCTTGTCCCAAACGAATGCAACCAGAGAAGATCCTCCAGGCATTGAACGGTATGTAAACCTGATGCAACAGTTATGAACTAGCATAGTCGCTAACTCGCTGCTGAGAAGTCAAAAGGTATTGGCTGAGAATGCTTACCCCAATATAAAATGTCTTTGGTATCCGTCTGTGGTAATATGAAATATTTTGCTGTACTGTTTAATCCTACTTAATCATTTAAAGGTGGTAATTATATATCCTTACATTAATTTTTTAATGTGATTAGGTAAATGTTAAAAAGTAAACATGTTAATGGATGCCTTGATAAATGCAAGAAAGTTATGAATAATAAATCTGACCCATTGATTTTGGAGGACTACTAAGAATATGCCAGCATCTTCAATGTATAGCCATCAAATTAGGGTTTAAAGTTAAATAAGATTAAAAGATCATTAATTGTGTTCATTGTCAATAAATATACGCCTTTTGACATAAATATAAAACTTAATGTGAAACATACATTCCAACACTATATTTGTTTCTTAAAAGTCGGGGATATGGAAAGCATACTACCCAATCAACGACAAAATCGACAACTCTCTCCTCTCTGTAAATTTCATCCATTAATTTTCCCCGGCCCATGCTAGAAAATAGTGACGCACAGTAATCCGTTGACTGTATCGAGTATGGAAATGAAACATATATTACGATGATATATAATAAATTAACTTAGGATATTGTGAGGCAAATAATAAGCTTAGGTTAAATGTTCTACATTTTGTTTTTTTCAGAAATATTTTCCTGGGTTTTGCTCAATATCTGGTGAGGAATTTTTGGATTTACAGGTTTGAGTATTTTTGGATCTACAGTGACTAAATTTACATTGTGTTTTCTTGCTGTAGTGACTAAATCTGCATTGTGTTTTTTTGCTGTTTCCTTCCATGATGACTTATTAATGAAATGTTGTTTGAATAATGTTGTTCATTTGAGTGAAATAGATCTAGGTAATGCCACATAAGTAAGCTAAAGATGAATGTATTAACTCAATAAACACTATATAATTTAGTAATGGAGATCTAAAAGATAAACATTAAAGAGTGCAGTTTTTCCTTTCCCATCTTGTGAGTCCTTAATTGTGTGGAGGTAGCTCAGAGTTTTGTGTGGAGGTAGCTCAGAGTTAGCACATTAATAGAAGGAGAATGTCGGGGAGAACAAATCTCTAGAAGAAATGGTAAGTGGAATATTTGACTTGTTTCAGAGTTGTTTTTAGAGATATGGTAAGTGGAATAATTCATTGGTTTGAGCATTGTTTTGGACATATGGATGTTGTGTTTTCTATCCGATCTAAATTGGATTCAAGATTTTCACTATTCAATGATGTTCTAAATTGGATTCAAGATTAGGTGGGGGAGAAAGAGGTGCTAAAAATGTTGGGATTATGTGTATTGCCATGTCTTTTTAGATGAAGTAAAGGAGGTTATGTAGGAATGGCAATCCATGGCTCCAATATTAAGAGGGGGATCTTGTCTTCATTATTATCTTTGAGTGAATGAACCATAATGTTAAACAATGGTTAAGTCTTCTTTGGTGGTCAATAATTGTGTTTAAGGAATTAGATTGTGGATAGGGTGGGGGAGGGGTTTAGTGAAAGCAATATGTGGTCCCATGCAAATCTAAGGTATATGTATTATGTCTCCCATCTTGAATAACATGGTGAATAATCTAGTAGTGCGGTTCTTTAAGATAAGGTTAGCACAATCCAAAGGAGACACATCTCAATTCACAATATTAATTTAGAGGTGGTAGGAAAATGTGATTTGATAGTGCTCAGGAATTAAAAAAAGAGTGCCTTGATTATTTATGCACGAATGTGGTAGGGTTTAGGGTGAGGTATGGTGAGGAATGTGGTAGGGTTGAGGGTGAGGTATGGTGAGAAGATGTCCAGTTCAAAAACCAAGGCCTAGCATATCAAATTGCATTTGAGCCCATTTCCACAAATAAGATGGGCCATTCAATGTTTGTTCTAGTAGTTTTGAAGAAAGAGGGGAAACTTGGTTGTTGGTGTAGAGGTGGCCATTAATTCAGATGAAAATTTGGTATTGAAGGGTTGTGAACATCTTGAAATCAAACTCAAATAAAGGCATATTTGTAGTGCTTGTGAACATCAGAATCCAAGCCATGCATCCAATCACCAATATTGTTAACAAAAAAGTCTTGTACAACATTTTTTTCACAATTCTCTATCACCCGAGGAGATGTAATGCCCTAGAATTGATAAGCAAAGGGATGCTTTAGAAGATTAATACTCGAGGCTCAATAAGACAATAAAGAAAAATAACGTTTTCGAGTATATTGCTCCAGCACAAATAAAACAATAAAGAAACATTTTCCATATTCAAGTCACGCTACCCCAAACTTTGCAATGAATGAGCCTTGTTTTTATCCATTCAATATTCATATTTATTGTTAAAAATTTAATTAAAAAGTACCTAGGCAAGTGTTTCTCATCACCTAGGCGCCTAAGGGGCGAGAAAGTGCCTAATGTGGACCCTAGTCATTTAATTTGTGGGATGCAAATTAAAAGGTAACTTTTTGAGACTTAGGGAAAGTGGGTAAGTAAAGTGATTTTATCCCCACCGTTGATCTCGTCTAATCTCAATCGTTAGATGAGATGAACCTTGAGATTCCCTCATGAGGTCGATTAGGGTAAGGAGGGCGCATCATTCTTTGGTTGTTGAGACATTTTGAGAGAGAGCAAGAGAGAGAATTTTCGAGCTTGAGAAGGGGCCATTTTTGTAGAGCTAGGGCATGCATTCCAAGGCTGCAAACTAACACAAAAATCGAGGAAGCAAGTACAACATTGAAAGTAGGCCATACTATACGGATTGAGCACGTCGTACAAGTAGAGAAGGAACATAAATCGAGGGAAGGTATAGTCCAACAGAGAGGTCGTACTGTATGGATTTTTGAATTCCGTACAACAGGAAAAAAGGCACAAAAACCAAGGCAAAAAAAGTATAGTCCATACTGTATGGATTTCGTACAGTTCATACGACTGTTATTCAGGAAAAAAATTCGAGGGACAAGTTTTGTGGTGTTTTTTGGAAGTTTTAGCACGTTTCCCAAGGCAGACATACAACATTTATAGTTCTATTTTGGGCTGTGACTATTGGCACTAATTTCAAGGTGATCATACAACATTTTGGAGGCACAGAAATCAAGGAGCATACCTGTAATTAATTGCAGAAAATTCTGGAAAGAGTTTTGTGGAGTTTTGCTCATTTTCCTATGTGAAGACTTGGCATGGTTATCGAGATAATTTTGTCATTTAAATTTCTGAATATGAACATGTTGTAATAGAATTTCTCTGAAGCTCCTAAATAATAAAAACTCCCTCTCTCACTGGTTTTCCCCTTCTGGGTTTTTAGATTGAAAATCTCTGTGTTAATAATTTTCTAAGTTTATGTGTTGTTGATATTTTATTTTTGCGTTATAAATGATGTTCATAATCCTCTTGTTTCAGTTCTGAAAATTATTTTTTCTATGTTTAATTGGCTATTAAATTTCTAGGTTTGGGCATTAACCATTCGCTGAAAAATCAGCGAGGCTGAAACTGGGTTGGGGTCTAAAAATTTTACATGGTATCAGAGTTGAGTTGAAAGAAGCAAAGATATTTCAGCAAGTCAGAAAGTTGGGACAACAGTCACTTCACAGGGCAGTTTTTTGAATTTTTCGTTTTCAACAGAAAGGGGTCAATGGCTACAGGTTTGAGATTTGAGGACAGACTTGATGGGGCAACAAATTTTGGTTCTTGGAAGGAGAGGATGATCTTGATGTTGCAAGAAAATGAGTTGTGGGACATTGTGGAAAATACTGCAATTCATCCTATGGTGGTACCTACTGATGCTACTCTTCTTGCAGCTTACACTGAGAAGAGTATCAAGGCTAAGAGGATTATTCTTGATGCCATCAAGGACCATTTGATTCCTCACTTGACGGGGAAGGAAAATGCCTATGAGATGTGGGAGTCTTTGACTAAATTGTACCAGAGTACTAATGAGAACCCGAAGATGGTTTTAAGGGAAAAAATAAAGAGCATAAAAATGACCAAGGCTGAAAATGTGGTCACATACCTTACTAGATTGACATAGGTGAGAGGTGAGCTTGGAGCTGTGGGGGAGGCCATAGTTGACAGTGAGCTTGTGATAACATCATTGAATGGAGTTTCCAAATAATGGGTTGTTTTTGTGGAGGGCATTGTTGCTAGGGAGAAGCTTCCCAATTGTGAACGTCTTTGGGATAAATTTGTTCATGAGGAGACCCAAAGAGGTTATGTACATGGTAGTTCATCTACAGGTCATGTAGAGGAGAATGTGTCTCTTGCTGCCAACAACAAGAAGAAGTTCAAGAAGGGTCCTAAAGGTGGCAACAAACCCAAGGGTGAAGGGAAGAAAGACATGAGCAAAGTCAAGTGCTTTGCATGCCACACATTTAGGCACTATGCAGGTTAGTGTCCTAAGAAGAAGAAGAAACAAAAAACAACTTCAACAATGGTGGAAGAGTTTTCCAGCAAGTTTGACAAGGAATTCTCCTTGGTTGTGTGTCTATCCATGAGGACCACTCATTCAGATATGTGGTATATTGACAGTGGCATCTCTCTCCATATGACAGGGGTTCGTGAGGACTTGATAGACCTTACACATATTGGAGATGTTGAGGTGGTGCTTGGAGATGACCGGGTGGTCAAGGCAGTTGGTTGAGAGACTGTATCATTTTAGAGGGAGTCTTTGCCTCACATGTCTTTGACAGAGGTTCTATATGTTTCGAGATTGAAGAAGAACTTAGTGTCAGTTTTCGCTATTGAGGAGAGGGGCTATGAGGTCTTGTTCTGTCATGGGCAGGTGCTCCTTTTCCCAAAGGGGTCTAGTATCACTTCGACCAAAGTGATTGGGACTAGACATGAGAAGATGTACAAGATTATGTTCCATAGAGTGAGAGCATTGATTCATACTACGAGCAACAGTGACCTATGTGAGCTATGACACAAGAGGATGGAGCATTTGTACCATGGAGCTTTGAGGGTATTGAGGGAGATGGTGACTGGAGTTCCAGATTTCAGTTCAGAGCACCATGAGTTGTGCAAGGGGTGTGCTTTGGGAAAGTACACCAAGACTGCTTTTCCTAACAGTGACAGTAGAGCAGCAGGGATTCTTGATCTTATTCATTCAAATGTATGTGGTCTCATGTATTTATCATCATTGACTGATTTTCTATATTATGTTGTATTCATTGATGACTTCTCACGAAATTCTTGGATTTTCTTCATGAATACCAAAGGACAGGTCTTCAATTAGTTCCAAGAGTTCAAATCTTTTGTGGAGAACCAGACAGGGAAGAAAATCAGAGTTCTGAGGACAAAAAATGGGGGAGAGTATACCTCCAAGGAGTTCATGGAATTCTGTGCAAGAGAGGGCATCGAGAGAGAGTTGATTGTTCCTTACAACCCATAGCAGAATGGGGTTGCAGAGAGGAAGAACAGGGCCATTTTTGGGGCTGCGAGAGCCATGTTACATGACCAAGGGATTCCACTATTTCTATGGGCTAAGCCATGCTACACTGCAGTTTATCTGCAGAACATGAGTCTTCACAAGGATGTGGGGAGCATGACCTCTGAAGAGGATTTTTTTGGGAAGAATCCTGAGGTGGGGCACTTTCGTATTTTTGGGTGCATCACATATTCATATGTCCCTTATCAAAAGAGGACAAAGCTGGAGCCCACAGTCGAGAGAGGGATCTTCGTTGGGTACAGTGAGACTTCAAAGGATTTCCGTATATACCCTCTTTCCTCGAGGAAGACTGTATTGAGGAGGGATGTCAGATTTGAGGAGGACAGAACCTTTAGGAAGTCTAGAGGGATAGAGAGGGGTGAGCAGTCTTCACCTCAAATTTAGGCGAGTCTGCAACAAACTACAGTGACACAGAGTTCGGGGCCACGAGTTTCGGTGACGACAGGTTCACAGGTGACAGGGCCACATGGTTTAGGTTCACAGGCTACTAGTCCACAGGTTTTAGGATCGAGTACTCCAGATTCTACTTCAAAATCATAGTCTTCAATAGATGGGGTTGAGGAGGGAGAGTCCCCTCCACGAGACACTACTTCAGAGAGGAGGAAGCCCAAGTGGCTTCAGGATACTTTGAGGGAGGTGTTAGCACTAGAAGTCACCTTCAGATTACATTGAAGGAAAGCCCAATAACCATCATTTTATATGTCATAGGTAATTGAGTTTTGAGTGGTCAAATGGAGAAAACTCAATAATAATAGCATTCTAACTCATAAATATGGACTAGCATGCACCAACCATTGAGGTCTTGAATTAACTTCAGTGAGTAAGTTGGAGTAAGGGTGAGTATGAGGAAGATTTAGTGAGAAAGGTGTAGAGGTATGCTATGAACATCAGATTTTCCAGTAGCCTAAGAAGGAAAAACTTAAACACAAGGTCCTCTTGGATTCAAATTTCAAGGAAGCTGTAAGAAATCATAACAGTCCTATAATCAAACATTTATCATAATATAGTTACAACAATCCATGTGAATCAATCAAACATGAATTCTCTCAGTATCAGAGGCAAATAAGATGGAGTAAGAAAGTTGAGTTAGATTAACCAAGATGTATAAAAAACAAATACATAACCAGAGAACCAGTTGTTCTGAATCAAAATATTACAATAGTAGGGAGCCTAGCTCAACCATTCGACCTTAACAAAATATCAAAACTACCTATATATACTAAAATGTTGCAACCACCAGGAATGTGATCAGATCACTGCCTTCAAAGCCTTCAGTCGGTGCCCACTCTATTAGGTTGTGAAGACCTCATGATGTTAGACACGAGTTAGGTATAATTATGTGTTTCGCAGGAAAATTTTCCCATAAGGAAGCTTTGGATCGTAAGTGTGTCTTCATGGCTTCTCTCTGCAACATTTTCCATTTATGGGATGAGGTGAGGTCTCAGCTGCTTCCCACAATCTTCAATAATTGTCTTCATTAGGATTAGGATTGGGCCTGACACCCATAACTATTCTCAAATAGTGCTAATGACTTCTATGAGTCCATCATGACGCCTCGAGGCCATGAATGGTCTTTGTCTATGACCAATGCGAGATTTGCAGGTGGAAGTATGATATGGTATGTGTAGGGGTGATGTGGAGCGATATGCTTGGTGAAAACCCACATGACCCAACTAGTGAGCGATGACCATGTGGAAGTAAGTGATTGGGGGAGCGGAGGCTGGGATGAGGCTGCGGTGGCAAGGGAAAGGCAGAGGTGGTAGAGGAACAAGGGAGGTGTGATAGGTGTGGAGGAGGTGACATGTAAGAGAGAGTGGAATGTGAGTGGGACAAGTGTCGGGAGGTGAGAGGAGGTATCAGGAAGGGAGAGGTGATAGGCGGAGAGAGAGTGCTTGAGCTGCTTAGGCCCCAATCTTTTCGTTTTCCCTGTGGAAATCATGGGAAGCATGCCACATGATTTACACCATAATGATCTTGAGGTTAAACCTCAATTTCTATCTGATTCTTAAGAAACAGTTTGCAAATCCTTGTGTTAACATATAGGCTCCATGGGGGATAGAGACCTCCCTGTGAGGTTCTAAGAATTCCTTTTGCAGTTTCAGTGCCTTAGTATTGGGTTGTGGAGTCACTTATAAAAAACAAAACAAAACAAAAAAGATATTTACAATGACATGGGAAGCCACTCATGGCTTAAGTAAAATACTTTTTCAGAAAATGCCCATTTATAGGGCTACCAAAAACTTCAGCATCCTCCAAATCCTCCAACTTGTAAGTGTTATTTGAAAAAACTTCAGAAATTTTGAAGGGGTCGATCCAAAAGGCCTCAAATTTATCGGTCTTTCCTTTATCTTGCCTAGGTGCATCCCATTTAAGTACTAGATCTCCCAGTTGGAAATCCTCTTTGTTGACCTTTTTGTCAAAAGCTTGCTTGATCTTCTGTTGATGGTCATGTTCTTTGCCCAATAGCTGCTCCCTAGTATGTTGCACTTCTACCAGCTATTGTACTCTTCTAATAATATCATCTGCTTCTCCCTGGTAATCTTGGAATAATTTTTCCACAGGCAAGGCAAGCTGAGAAGGAAAGATGGCCTCAACTCCATACACAATCTGAAAAGGAGAGACACCAAGATATCTCTCTGTTGTCACTCTATCAGCCCATAAAGCAAATTTAAGCTTTGAATCCCATGCCTTATTGTTCTCCTCTAACTGTCTTTTTATGATCTTAATACGTCTCTTGTTAGAGGACTCTGCCAGTCCATTACCTTGGGGGTAGCAAGGAGTAGAGTGAAGCAATGTGATTCCTAACTGTTCACAAAACTTAATCAATGGTTCAACCTTAAAAGTTGAAGCATTATCAGTGACAATTCTATTTGGACAACCAAATCTTGCCACAATATCCTCAAGAAAACCAATGATTACTTTGGGGGAAGCATTTCTTGTGGGGATAGCAATAAAGTAGTATGCATAAGTCAATATCCATCTATGATGACCACTTGAAGCAGGGTGGATTTTCCTAATAAAATCTAGGCCCCATTGTTGAAAAGGTCCTGAAGCTACCACATGATTCAAGGGAAAAGACTTGAGTTGCATCTTTCAAGAGAAATTCTGACACTTAATGCAAGCCCTTATTTTAGAACAAACATCGGTGAAGAGGCTAGGCCAAAAATATCCAGCCTTGAGAATCTTGTAGGCTCTAGTTCTCCAGAAGTGATGCCCCCCACATAAATTGTGATGAAAATAATACATGATCTTTTAGGCTTCCTGTGGGTCTATACACATCGATAACACTCCTAAAGGATCTTTCCAATATAATACTTGATCAATAAGACAATATTTAATCGATTTGAGCTTTAAATCTCTTTCCTTTCTCTTTTCCATGGCACCAGGAGGCTACAACTTCTGTAGGAAAAATATAATGTCCTTGTACCAAGTGCATCCTGCCAATGGTGGTGTGACTTGAGTATCTTCATCAGACAAATCAACTTGTTGATTCTCTGAATAACTTTTGATGAAATTGACCCCCAAGGATTTGTAATTAGATTTAGCCAACAACCTAGCTAAACCTTGTCTTTTAACCGATTTGGTGGGCTTTATTTCAATATCAAATTCAAGGATATTGGCAATCCACTTGATCCTTCTTCCGTCTATGTCAGGCTGAATGAGGATCTCCTTCACAAAAGATGAAGGGACTTATGCAATGAATTTTGAATGTAGCACATAAACTCTGAAAGCTTTGAGAGATTTGACCAAAGCATAGGCCTGTGTTTCCATGATGTCATACTTTATTTTAGCATCTCTCAGTGCCCTAGTGAAAAAGGAAATGGGTTTATCTAACCCCTCGACATTTTTCTGCAATAAAATAGTTGCTACTGTGTTAAATGAAACAAAAGAGAAAATCATAAACTCCTTGGAGTAGTCAGGAGTGATGAGAACATGTGATTCATTCAAGACCTTCTTTATCTCGTCAAAAGAGTTATGATATTCATTGGTCCATTTGATTTCATTTCCTTTCCTGAACATGGTTGTGATAAACTTTACCAACTCAATAAAATTTGAAACAAACCTTCTCAGAAAATTAATTTTCCCCAAAAAAGACTGAACTTCTTTCTTGGATCTGGGGAGTGACAAATCTTGGATAGCTTCTACCCTTCTTGCATCAATCTTTACCCCCTCAGCTGACACAATGTGCCCCAATAGTTTCTCCTCTTTCATGGTAAAGAATGACTTCTTGGGATTTAAAGAGAGACCAAATTTTCTGCATTTCAAGAAGACTCTTTTCAGATGATCATAATGTTCTTTATCAGATTTTGAGAACACTGTTATGTCATCCAAATAAATGACCACAAACTTGTCCTTTTCTCCAATAAAAGCTATGTCCATGGCTCGCTGAAAGGTTGCTCCTGCATTCATCAATCCAAATGGCATATTAGCGTACATGAATGTACCCCAAGGATTGGTGAAGGTTGTCTTCTCTTTGTCTTCGGGTAAGACAGAGACTTGATTGTAGCCAGAAAATCCATCAATCATAGACATCTTGGATTCCCCTATCACCCTTTGTAATATGTGTTCCATTTTGGGCAAGGGGTAATTATATGTTTTAGAGCTTATGTTCAGATTTCAAAAATCCACATAAATTCTGATTTCTCCATTCTTCCTTCTTACTGGGACCAAGTTGGCCACCCATTCAAAATACCTCAAAGGAATGATAATCTAGGCATCCAAAATATTTTTAACCTCCTTCTCCATAATGGGCAACAACATAGGATTCATTTGTCTCAACTTGTGCCTAAATGGCTTGGACTCTTCCTTCAATGGGATCTTGTGCTCAATGATACTAGTGTCATATGTCCTGAGATCTTCATATGTCTAGGAAAACACATCAACAAACTCATTTAACCTCATCATATTCGGACCTTTGCTCTCTTGACAAGATGCTTGATCACTTGACAAATTTGGGATCCTTCTTTGTACCAATATTGTACTCAATTACTTCAACATCATCAGCTGAACCTCTAAACTTTACTGCCACATCATTCCCATCAAACAATCTTTCCAAAGGAACTAGTCCCTTCATAATGTGGTTTCTAGGCAGTTGATCAATATGGTGATTAGAAATTTTATTTAAAAATGCATCAGCATGAGGGATACTTTCAGAATGATGATCCCGATCAATATGTAATGCAAAGAACTCATCAACAGACTCAAGAAAATTTTTGATTTCATTATCATCCTCAAACACCTTGTAATGCTTGATATTGTCAAGTATGGAGGGTCTATATTTTACCCCTACATCATACTTGAGAGTTTAGGTGGAAATGAGACTCTGAAATGGCTTGTTGAAACAACGAAAGAATGGTCATCAACCATGGTATTCTCCTCTCTTGAAATAAATGAAATGTTGAAAGATAGGAAGAAACTGTCAACTAGGTCCCATACTTCATTTCTATAAGTCTTAAGCCTAGGGTGCTTGGCTTGATAAATATTTTTTGATCTGATGAACAATTAGTTTTGCATCCCCAAATACTGATAGCTCTTCAATCCCCATGTCTTTTGCAGCCCTTAAACACAAAAAAAGAGCTTCATACTCTGCCACATTATTTGTAGCTTCAAATTCTAGGTTGTAGGACAAAGGTATAGTCTCTTGACAAGGTGAAACGAAGACCACTCCAACACCAACGCCTTCCTTAGAAGAGGCTACATCAAAGAACATCTTCCAAACAGAGGTAGTTGGAGGAGGGATTTCACAAAGAGTAATTGATTGTTTTCTGATTTCAAGAGGAGGTTCAGGAGTATTAGTGAGATGCAATAGGTTGGATCCCAAATCAGTGTCAATAGAAAAAATATGATGGTTGGTGGGGTCTGTTTCATCACTAATGATGCAGGCCAACTGAGCTTCCCTATAAAGTCTTCTATGCTCACCACCAAACACATGAATAGTGTTATATGTGAGGTCCATCTGCAAAGTTACCCCAAGTTTTTTTATCCAATCTCTTGACAATAACATGCCAAACTTGGGGGGAACATCAACCACTACAATTTCCATGACCACACTTTTCATGGGAAACTGAAACAAGGTCACAACCAGATATTTGATGACCCCAATACGTTTTACTCTCCTAGATTCAAAAGAATATAAGTCATGGTAGGATTTTGTGATTTCCAATCCAAGTTCATCCATGACTGCTTTGGGCATGAGATTGTGAAATGCCCCTGAGTCCATCAAACAATTATGCAACACCTTATCATGTATGTTTAGTGATGTATAGAAAGGAGCAGACGAATCATCTCTATCTTATATCAAAGGACCTAAGATGATTGTTGGATTTTCATCCTGAAGATTAATTGAGTCAGTGGTATTTGAGTAGGATTCAGAGAACAACATTTTTGAAATATATTTTTTTACTTCTTCAATTTTTATCAGTTCCGAAAATGGCATAGGGATTTTGATTTTTTGGATCTCATTTTCATAATTGAAGGAAGGTGGAGATTTCAGAATCTCCTTGATTTTTGGGATAAGATCCTCAACCAAAACTGGGGGGCTTTGACAAAATTTCTCTTTGTTGCCAACTGTCACAACCTTGGCATATTTTTCTGCTTTTGTGGGTTGATCAGAAGCATTAGTCTTTTCCCCTTCTTTTTAGATTTCAGATCACATCTACTAGGATTCGCTTTTTCCTTCTCTCCCTTACTTAATTCATTTATTTTATTATCCATTAAGGACTTCCCATATGTATATTGGGTTAAGTGAGGGGATGGAGGGGTGTCACCCAAGCAATGGATCTCAAGATCATCTTTTTCATCTTCTCCTTCCTCGTCAGCCAAAAGGTTTTTTTGTAAGGGAGTTTGGATCTTTTGGTCATCCCTTTCTCTGTTTTTGGGATCTCTTGTAAGATTATGAGGAGCATTATTAGGTCACCTAAAACCACCTCTGTTATGAGCATTTTGTGTATTTATATAGGTCTTTTTTCCCTCAAACTTTAACTTTACCATATCAACAGAAAGAGATTTTACTAATTTGGTAAGTTCATCAACTTGGGGGTGAATAATAGAGGAATCAGAGGTTGAGGCTTCAGTTCTCTCTTGTCCTTATCAGATTTCCCTCTAAGTTGATCAGATGCCACTATGTTAGATTCTACCTCCACATATGCATCTTGCATATGATATAAGGAGGAAGATCTCCTTTCTCTCAGTAAAAGGCAAAAATCAGGGTCAAAAGCACTGACATAAGTAATTTTGGTAGAGGTCTTTGTAGGCTTTATCTCATGAGGGATCTTATTGTACATTTTTTTGAATCTTTGAGAGAAATCAGAGACAAAATCTCCTTCTTTCCTCTTTAGGGATCCAAATTCTGTGATATAATACAAAAAGTCCTTTTTGTCCCCCCACTGCCTCAGAAAAGGATCATCTAAAGCCTCAATCCCAATGATAGATTCAGGGGGCAAAGCCCTAAACCACTTCCTAGCCTCATCATCAAGGTTATGAACAAAAATCCTCATCCATACATATTCATTCCTAATGGTATGGTTGTCTGTATAACTATAAAAGGCTTCAATATGTTCTTTTGCCTCACCTGTGAACTTGGGAAAATTCTTAAGGTAGCCATCCACTGGCAGAGATTTTAGAGGTTGAGGTAGGACAAGAGGGGAATACCTAGAAACTATTATATATTACATTCTAGTTCTGGGGGGATTAGCTCCTTCCATTTGTATGTGAACTAGAGGAGAACCCGGAGGGGATGGAGTTGGGCTATGTGAAATTGGGAAAATGTTCCTGGGAGGTGAAGACAAGGGGATTGAGGGAACAAAAGCCTCCCCTTCCACAACTACAACAATTCTAATATGAGGAGAATTAGGAATGTTTTCTAAGGTCAAATCTCTCTCCTTCCACTTGAAAACTTCGGGGGAGAAAGGGGTGTCAAAGGTCTCTCCTTCCAAACCAAGAATAGGAGGGGAGAAATCAACAGGAAAACTCCCAAAACTTAAATTTCTTGAAACTCCAGAATTTTGTATAATAGGAGAACCAAAAACAGTTACTGGAGTTTGTAAAGAGGGATTATGCTAATTATCAGAAAAACTTAGTACAACAGTAGAAGTACCTTTTTGAGCAATATTTCCCTTTCTGATAATTTCCTCTGGGTCAACTTCAGATGTTGCTAGAGGCAAAAATGAAGTGGACCTCGTATGTCTTCCTTTAGGATCTAGAAATGAGACAATGGAGTCAAAACAACGGAGTCGCCAGGTGCAAGTTGCAATCTTCAATGGTACTGATATCTAATGCATCTTTAGAATCAGAGTTTCTTTGGAATTCTATCTCAAGGAAATGTCTTCAACTCGTTCCCCGACAACGACGCCAGAAATTTTAGCACTAGAAGTCACCTTCAGATTGCATTGAAGGTAAGCCTAGTACACATCAGTTTATATTTCATAGGTAATTGAGTTCTGAGTGGTCAAATGGAGAAAACTCAATAATAATAGCATTCTAACTCACAAATTTGGACTAGCATGCACCAACCATTGTGGTCTTGAATCAACTTCAGTCAGTAAGTTGGAGTAAGGGTGAGTAGGAGGAAGATTTGGTGAGAAAGGTGTAGAGGTCTGCTATGAACATCAGATTTTCCAACAACCTAAGGAGGAAAAACTTAAACACAAGGTCCTCTTGGATTCAAATTTCAAGGAAGCTGGAAGAAATCATAACAGTACTATAATCAAACATTTATCATAATACAGTTACAACAATCCATGTGAATCAATAAATCATGAACTCTCTCATTATCAGAGGCAAATAAAATAAAGTAAGAAAAATGACTTAGATTAACCAAGATTTCTAAAAACCAAATACATAACTAGAGAACCAGTTGTTCTCAATCAAAATATTACAATAGCAGGGAGCCTAGCTCAACCATTCGACCTTAACAAAATATCAAAACTACATATATATACTAAAACACTACAACCACCAGGAATGTGATCATATCACTGCCTTCAAAGCCTTCAGTCGACGCCCACTTTGTCAGGTTGTGTAGATCTCATGATGTCAGACGCAAGCCATACATAGTTATGTATTTCACAGAAATATTTTCCCATAAAGAAGCTTCAGATCGTAAGTGTGCCTTCATGGCTTCTCTCTCCAAAATTTTCCATTTATGGGATGAGGAAAAGTCTCAACTGATGCCAACAATATTCAATAATTGTCTTCATTGGGATTAGGACTGGGCCTGACAACCATAACTATTCTCAGATGGTGCCAATGACTTCTGCAAGTCCATCCTAATGCCTCGAGGCCATGAATGGTCTTTGTCTGTGACCAATGCGAGCTTTGGAGGTGGCAGTCTGATATCGTATATGAAGGGGTGATGTAGAGAGAGGTGATTGGCGAAAACTCACATGGCCCAACGAGTGATCGATGACCATTTGTAAGTAAGCAATTGGGGGAGCAGAGGCTGGGATGAGGTTGCAGTGGCAAGGAAAAGACAGAGGTGGCAGAGGAACGAGGGAGGTGTGACAGGAAGGGAGGAGGTGACATGTAAGAGAGAGTGTAATGTGAGTGGGAGAGATGTCAGGAGGTGAGAGGAGGTATCGGGAAGGGAGAGGTGATAGGAAGAGAGAGGGTGCTTGAGCTGCTTAGGCCTCCAATCTTTTTGTTTTCCCTGTGGAAATCATGGGCATAATTCCACATGATTTACACCATAATTATCTTGAGGGTAAACCTCAATTTATATCTGATTCTTAGGAAATAGTCTGCATATCCTTGTGTTAACAGGAGGCACGGGGTTTAGTGGGGAATCCCATACAGGTAGTGAGGGAGAGTAAACCTCTCGAGAGGTTTTCCAACTACATCGTTATTGTGAGCAATATTTGGGAGTCTGAGCCTTCCACTTTTGAGGAGGCTACTGGTAGACAGGTTTGGAGAGATTCCATGATGGAAGAGTACAATTTCATCATGAAGAACGATGTATGGGAGGTTATTCCTAGACCTGAGGGGAAGTCAGTGGTGAATTTTGGATGGTTCTATACAATCAATCATGTTGCAGATGGCAGCATTGAGAAGTACAAAGCTCGATTTTTGGCTCAGGGGTTTTCACAGGTTGAGGGAGTTGAATATGATGAGACCTTTGCACCATTTGCTAGATATACTTCGATCAGGTCAGTGATTTCCGTTGCAGTAGATATGGGTTGGAAGATCCACAAGATGGATGTGAGGACTGCATTTCTGAATGGTCTTATATAGGATGAGGTATATATTGAGCATCCATTGGGCTTTGAGGTGCATGGGAGAGAGTCTCATGTGTGTATACTGAAGAAGGCATTGTATGGGCAGAAAAAATCTCCCAGAGCTTGGTATTCGAGGATAGATGCCTATTTGCAGCAGTTGGGTTTTGAGAAGAGTGAGGCGTATCCCAACCTATACTACATTGTGGTTGGAGAGGATCCTCTCATTCTCTTACTATATGTGGATGATCTATTCATTACAGGGGTAGAGAGACTCATCAACAACTGCAAGGAGAGCCTTGCTTCAGAGTTCGAGATGATTGATATCAGATTAATGCATTACTTTTTGGGATTGGAGGTTTGGTAGGAGCCTGGACACATATTCCTGGGACAGGGGAAGTATGTGTGTGACATTCTGAGCATATTTTAGATGGAGAATTGTAGGCCCATGACCACTCCTATGATTACCAACTAGAAGAAGCTTCATTCTTATGAGTCACAGTTGGTGGATTCCACTTTGTATCATCAGTTGATCGGGTCATTGATGTATTTGGTCAATACCAGGCCAGATATTGTTTTTGCTGTCAACACTCTCAGTTAGTTCATGGTGGAGCCTAGGAGAGTGCACTGGGTGGTAGAAAAACATGTTCTCAGGTATATTTTTGGTATGATAGACTATGGTATGGAATATCAGAGAGGTGATGGAGTTGATCTGGTTAGCTATAAAGATTCAGATTGGGCAGGATGTGTCAGTGATAGGAAGAGTACTTCAGAGTGTTGTTTCAGATTGGGCTTAGCAGTTGTGTCTTGGTTCAGTCGAAAGAAAAAGTCAGTGGCTTTGAGTTCTATAGAGGTTGAGTATATGGTGGCCAGTTAGGCCATTTGTGAGGCCCTTTGTATTCACAAGTTGTTGGTGGGATTGTTCGGTGTGCAGTTGAGGCCTACCGTGATTTACTATGATAATCATAGTTGCATTAAACTCTTAGAGAATCTAGTTTTCCATGACAGGTCTAAGCATATCGATATTCGTTATCACTTCATCCGAGACTATGTTCAGAGAGGAGTTGTGGAGATACAATACATATCTCCATAGGAGCAGGTTGCAGACATACTCACCAAGGCATTGGGTAGAGGCAAGTTTGTATTTTTCAGGGACAAGGTTGGAGTAGTAACACTTTCCTCGGTAAGGGGGAGTGTTAAAAATTTAACTAAAAAGTACCGAGGCAAGTGTTTCTCATCACCTAGGTACCTAAGGGGTGAGAAAGTGCCTAATGTAGACCCTAGTCATTTAATTTGTGAGATGCAAATTAAAGGTGACGTTTTGAGACTTAGGGAAAGTGGGTAAGCAAAGTGATTTTATCCCCACCGTTGATCTCATCTAATCTCAACCGTTAGATAAGATGACCCTTGAGCCTCCCTCATGAGGTATATTAGGGTAAGGAGGGCACACCATTCTTTGGTTGTTGAGACATTTTGAGAGAGAGCAAGAGAGATAATTTTCGAGCTTGAGAAGAGGCCATTTTTGCAGATCTAGGGCATGCATTCCAAGGCTGCAAACTAGCATGGAAATCGAGGCAGCAAGTACAACATTGAAAGCAAGCCATACTACATAGATTGAGCACATCATACAACAAGTAGAGAAGGAACATAAATCGAGGGAAGGTACAGTCTAGGAGAGAGGCCGTACTGTATGGATTTTCAAATTTCATACAGCAGGAAAAAAGGAACGAAAATCGAGGAAAAAAAGTACAGTCCATACTATATGGATTTTGTACAGTCCATATGACTGTTATTCAGGCATAGAATTCGAGGGACAAGTTCTGTGGTGTTTTCTGGAAGTTTTAGCACATTTCCCAAGGAAGACGTACAACATTTATAGTTCTATTTTGGGCTGTGACTATTGGCGCAAATTTCACGGTGATCGTACAACATTTTGGAGGCACAGAAATCAAGGAGCAGACCTGTAATTAATTGCAGAAAATTCTGGAAATAGTTTTGTGGAGTTTCACTCATTTTCCTATGTGAATACTTGGCACCGTTTTCGAGATAATTTTGTCATTTAAATTTCTGAAGATGAACATGCTATAATAGAATTTCTCTGAAGCTCCTAAATAATAAAAACTCCCTTTCTCACTGGTTTTCCCCTTATGGTTTTTTTCAGGGTCGTTGTTAGACTGAAAATCTCTGTGTTAATAATTTTCTAAGATTATGTGTTGTTGATATTTTATTTTTGCATTATAAACGATGTTCAGAATCCTCGTGTTTCAGTTCTGAAAATTATTTTCTGCTATGTTTAATTGGCTATCAAATTTCTAGGTTTGGGCATTAAACATTGGCTAAAAAATCAGCGAGGCTGAAACTGGGTTGGGGTTTGAAAATTTTACATTTCTATGGGATTTACTCTTTATATTTACGAGGAGAATGTTTTAATGCTCTCCTAATGAAATATGATACATTTTTTCTATATTTTCTTTATGGTTAACTACTAAACAACATATTATTAAGTAATTCATTATTGTAGATCCATTTAAATTTGGATCTATCATATGTTTAAGGAGATCAAATATCTAGTGATGCAAAACTTGTTGGAAATAATGCTTCCATTAATGTAATGATCATATTTGGTTTGTGTTTGTTAAATATTCTTGAGATATTCTCTCAACCTCCCTTCATAAATTTGGAATAAGTTGGATCTCATAACAACTAAGAGATCTCTATAAGCCTATTGTATTTGTGCCAGTTTTCATATAATACTCAGAACAATTTATTGTGTAAATAAATGTTTACTGTCCCATTTCTTGTGTTGGTATTAGAGAAGGACTAGGCTTAGATCCCTCACAGGAGAGCCCAGGAAAATGAGATCCTGTTAGATGTAGTACTCCTTATGATAAGAGTAGGATTAAGAGTATATTAGTTTCTTTGTGAGGATTACTGGCTGAGAGTATATTAGTTGTTTTGTGAGTAGTAGTTGCCCATTGTCTTCCGTGTGAATATTGAGATATGTATAGTAGGATATATGACCTGAGGCTAGTGAATGTTGTATGTTATAATAATAAAAAAAAAACAATGCAGGAGAATGTGCAGAGTGCATTCATTGAGGGAAAATAGTTGAGCTAAATAAGCTCCAACAAATCAAGAAGATCAAGAACCTGATAGGAATCCTAATGGATTAGTACATCTGGGAGTGTAGAGTCACTACTACGTTGAGGTTTACAACTAACACTCCCTTAAACTCAATGTTATAGGCTTACAACTAAAACTCCCTCTTAAACTAAACGTTTACAGACATAAGCATTGATAAAGCCTAAGTGTTGCATTTGGAGATCAAAAAATGGATTTACCCAATGGATTTTAACAAAAAGAAATTCAGAAATGCAAATTCTATTTGGTCTATGTCTTAGCTAGGCTTACAATAGATAACAATAAAAATAGACTTCAACTTTTCACTTGAGCTTGGTTTCTTCTTTCTCTTCTTCCAAACTCTATACTATTCTAATCTGGTCATTATTTTCATTTTGGCGTCGATACTAAAAGCTCTGTGCATTTCCTTTTTTATTTGTTGTTGTAACTTCATATTCAGAATTTGATCAGGTTGCTTATGCCTATTTATTTCATCTTCTTCTGCAACAAATTTTTCTTTGATAGTGGGTTTATGCCACCACTGCAAACTATGATCAATTCCCTTCATAGCTTGGGCTATATAGTGAACAGACTGCTTCCATACTAACTCAAAATAAAATTTGATTTCTTCAAAACTCCATTGCATGAACATGGTTTCAAACTAGTCTTCATTGAAATCCTCATCCATGTCTTAATCTTCTTGTTTTGGCTGCTCACCTGCATACTCAAACAACTTATCAATATGATATAAAAAATTATAACAGGAACCATATTGGTTATCTTCTTTTTGTTCTTTCTCAGAAAAGTTACCATCATCATCATCATCATCATAGATTGATTGTTCAATCCATTTCAAATCTGCATCAACATTATCTTCTTCTTCAGTTGCTTCACTGGTAGTCATAAGTGTAGTAGCTTGAATTCTACTTTCATCAAACCTTCTTTCAATAACTGCTTCTATAGTCACCAAATCATCCACTTGGTTCTGAATGCCAAGTAGGCTTTCTCCTCCAAACATCAATTCATAAATTTTATTCTTCTCTTCCATTATTTGAAGGCACTCATCAAAAGATAGATTATCATCACCAAATTCAATTTAAAGATTTCTTACCTCTGTTTCAAAGAGGCCAATTTCTGCACAATGGTCATCAAATATCATTGATGTTGATCCTTTGTTGTCATCAAAAAACACTATTAGAATCATTTCATCAATGTTGGTTGTTGTATTGATAGATTCACCATCAATTTCTGCAATTTTCTTATTCTTTACTTCACACAAAGATGCACCTTTTTTCTTTTCTTTTGGTAGCTCTGCTTTAGACATAGATGCTTCTTCTAGAGTGACAAAATTCAACAAATTGTTTCTCCCTCTTCCAATGGACTTTGATTCTGGAATACTCCAAATTTCTTTCAAGGATGTTGTTGTTGCAACCTTGTGCAACATACTGCCATCCAAGGCGTATTGGATGATCTCCAATGCTAATGAATCCCTTCCCTGATCATGTATATTATGATAACAATCTACAAGATACAAAAAATAATTCATTCTAATAGACCAACATTTAAAATTCTTACCATTATACTATGGCGATAATGGTAGATTAATGCTCATGTTGCTCCAAATATCATCAATTTTCCTCTTATATACTTCTTGTATGAGCTCCTTGGGTACAACTGAAACCTCTTCATTTATCTTTGTGAAATATGCGGCCATTTATTTGTTGTTCTCTTTCCATATATGTCTGATATTTCTTCTTGACTTCTTGAGTTGCCTTTGCTAACCCATGACAACGTTTCTTGGTTGTTCATTCACCAATTTGATCACACTTCTAGATCGACTATTCTATCTCGTCACATTGATACTTCTTGATGCAAATAGATAGAGAAATTTGAGCTCTAGCCCCTTTAAAAATTAGATCTACAGGAAATATCTTGTTTCCTGGTATGGATCTTGCTGGATATGACTATCCGAGCAAAAGATATTACAAATTCAGAAATTCGAGATGAGTTCTTTATTGACTATAGCCATTTAATGGAAGAGTTGAGCTATCTAAGTTTACTTGAGAACCAATTCTTATTTCTTTTTAACGAAAAATTTTTAATGCTAGGTCCTCATATGACCAAGGGCTAAGAACCAAGTGCTTCGAGACTTTGAGGGTTTTGAAACCTCAGATCCTCTGAATTGGAAAAATGGCCAAGTCCCGAACAGGAGTAAAGATCAACGGTCCTCATTGATCTCAGATCAACGGACCACAGTTACTTTGGGACTCTGGCCTTCAGAGCCTTCCACCACTCTTAATCACAATACTCGTGAAGTGTCGAAGTGGCGAACTATCCGTAGAGATGTATATCCAATGGTCCTCGGACCTATGCAAACCAATGACTAAGATATTCTTCAGAGCGCCAACCTTTGGGATTTTTCGTCTGCTAAATTGCACTAACCTCCAGAGTTTTGAATCTCTGAAGTGTGCGATCAACCTCCATGTGTCCTCTTCATTGGACGACTAAGATTTACTTCAGCTCTTTAGTTCTTTGGGAGTTCGGGATTCCGTGACTCAGTACACTTTAGTTCTTCCAAAGTGTTAGTGCTCCGGAACTCCATATATTTTCTAATATGCTTCCATGTGGCCTTTCCACCAACGATCTGGATGTGCTCTGCTCTTCGGAGCTTCGGGCGTATGCTGACCTTTTGCACTTGTTTCCTACCAGAGTGCTTACCCTATGGACTCAAGGATCTGTTGACACGTGTCCTTTGAAAATGGATTGTCCTTATTTACTTTAGGTCTTTGGGAGACTCGTCTCCTTTGTACCTAAGAAAAGAAAACATCCTAAGTGAGAGATCTATGAGCATGGGGATATTCTAACACGTGTTCACTTGATCCAATGGTCTAGGTTCGCTTCAACTCTCGGGACTTCGAGAGTCTAGTCTCCTTTGTGCCTAAAAGTATAAAACCTTCAAACTTTTGAAGTCTGAAGGAGGATAAGGGTTAAAAATCGTGCGAATTACCTAGATCCGATGACTCTCGATCCACTCACTTAGATTGCAGGGTTGGGATTTGTTCTCCTTCTTCGTACTCCTGGATCTTTCTGGGATTGACCTAATGGCCCATATATGTCCCCGCGACCGATCCAATGGTTGTTATATATTCTCCTCTACTATGACTGTATTTTCCTCCTGAAGA
The DNA here is from genome assembly GCA_009831015.1 of Picea engelmannii. NCBI lineage: Eukaryota > Viridiplantae > Streptophyta > Pinopsida > Pinales > Pinaceae > Picea > Picea engelmannii. The sequence continues at coordinate 1,124,512 of ML776936.1, read as the reverse complement.
AGGATTTCAAAAATATTTAAATGCTTCTTCCTTTGAATCTCCTTCCATAGGGTTGCCTCCACACCTTGGGATGTCTCCAGCTATCTTTTGAGAAGACTGTTGTCTCCAATGCTCCTTTAGCATACTGCAAACTTATTTCCATGCTCTGTGAAGAGTCTTACCTCCCACACTCTTCCTCCTAGGATTGATATACTCTCTAGGAACTGTGGAGAGGCTCACTTCCCGAGCTCTTCACTCCTTGGATTGGGCTGCTCTCTAGGATCTTTGGAGAGTCTCACATCACTTGCTCTGATTCCATGACAAGACAAGAAACAATGCAGGCAAGAAAACATAGTAGACATATCGAGAATGAGAATGTGCAGGGTGCGTTCATTAAGGGAAAAGAGTTGAGCTAAATAATCTCCAAAAAATCAAGAAGATCACAAACCTGATAGGAATCCTAACAAACTTGTACAACTGGCAGTGTACAGTCACTACTATGTTGAGGTTTACAACTAATAATAATTTCACTTGAAATTTACATACTTCTTGTAGTGACCTAGTAAATTTGTAGCAATAAGAGGTCGTGAGATACAACTACTTGAGAGTATCGACTACCTACATTGTAAGAATTTATCAACAACACATCGATATACTAGTAATGTGTATTGGTGGACCAATAACTACTTGAGAGTATCGACTGCATACATTGTAATAATTTATGTAATAATTTATCAATGACACAACGATATGCTACTAATGTCTATTGATGAACCAATCAATTCATATGTGAATCCACTTGTGCTTGTTAAAATATTGTAGGTCGTCCATGTGAGATCAATCTATAGTATCAGAGTTCTCAATGACATTCATCCTTGTGCAGTTCAAATCACAATGGGGGTGGCATCCTCATTGTTCATGTGTCTACTAGAGAAAAGAGTGGATCCCTATAGTGAAGAAGGAGTGACCTGCCAATTGAAAAGAGTATGAGAAGGCCCAATTTGCAAAAAAATCAACATTCAACGTAGAAAATAAAATGGTTGAATTGTTATTTACATAATAGAGAAAGTAATTATATTAGTTTTAGACTTGGTTAAGTTTTTCAATTATATTAGAATTATCATTTGTTTGTGAAATAAATAATGATAAATATTCGAAATCAGAAGTGTCATTGAAGCATTTTCATTTCTAGAGAAGGGATCAAGTGTAGGTAAAATCTTATTATGGATGGTTGTTCACTTAGTTTGGGAGTTCTGGATCCAGAAAAAAAATACCTCATTAGTTGTTGAAGACATGAGAGTGGTATGATAGTGAGGTTATGTGACTTAGTGTAGTATAGGGAGATCCTTGATTAGGGAGTTATCCAAAATTCAAATACAGAGCAGACAACTTGATGGAGCTCAATCTGATTCAAGAACTTATTTTTGAAAAATGTTTAATTATATTTCATGTTATGTATTTAGTTTGTGTTTTATTTCAGTGTTGTTTTCAATAATGTAAGCATTAAGAGGGGATGTTGGAGATAATGATTCTATTAATTCCATTATCATATTTGGTTTGTGTTTTCTAGAGATGGTTGAGATAACCTCTCTTCCTAAATTTGGAATAAGTTCGATCTCACAAAAACTCAGAGATATCTATATAAACCTATTGTATTTGTACCAGTTCTCATATAGTACTCAAAACAAGTCATTGTGTAAAGAATTGTTTAATCTCCCATTTCTTGTCTAAACTTTTCTCAAGTTATTTCAATATATAAAAAAATCTCACTTGACGAATTTGACCACCCTTAGTAAGATGGATTTACACTAGTTGAAATAACATGCAATTGCTTAGAAAATCAAAATCCACTTTGACAATATCTATCAAATGTGTTCATTAAATATTTACTTTTAACAATATGTGTTTATATATTGTAATTCATTATATTAAGTTTTTTTTTCAACGAGAGTTGAAATCAATGTGCCAAATAATTTTCTTGCACAATTATTAGTATATTGGTATTTTATATAAAGTTAATATTGAAATATTTTTATTAAGAGGAGTATTGAATTATTTTATTTATGTGCAACATTGAAATAGTTTTTTTGTTATTAATATTTTACCTAAAATGGACATTGAAATATGTTTTTTTCATTATTAATATTTCTTTTTAAATGACATGTTTCAAATCTATGTTGAGCATTGAAGGAATTAAACATCCCTTGTATATTTGAGTAGCACACCAAAAAAATGTTCTAACTATAAGATTTTTTTTTTTAATTTTAATTCAAAAACACACACACCTCCCTCACTATGTGATGTAGAAATTACTTCTCAATCTTTACTACATCTCACCATGAGGGATATGTGTGTTTGTGTTCCCGAGAAAAAATATAATTGCATTCAAGAAGAAACAAAATACATTCATCAAGTGAAAAAATCACCAATATAAAAAAGAAACCATCGTCTCCTGAACAATAAGAAATCCTAGTCCTTGTAAACTAGACCCTAAACACCTTGAATATATCATGTATTGAATGCATTCATCCATTCTAAATGGTCATACTTAGAAATTATTTAGGACATCTCTCTTATTATGAAGTAAAAACTTATTGTAATATTTTTCTAAAGAAAAGACATTTTCATCTAAATCAAGACCAACTTTAGAGAGTTAATCTTATTCTAAGTTTCACTCTCTATAGAGATGTTGAAAATTGATGAGACATAAATGCTCTTTTAAATCCTTAAATAAAATCTTCACTAAATGGAAGAGAGATTTGTTAATAACATGGCCTAGATTAGTCATCCAATTGATGGTTAGTAATGAATCTCCTTTCACTTGCAATGTGTTCATATGATTTTTGAATGCAAACTTAAGCATAAAGATTAGATAACTGAACTCACCAAATTTGTTGGTTCCTCAACCAAAATTAGATTTAAATCATAACAAATGAGACTCCGCCAAGTAGAGTGAAAACCCCACACCAACTATAGAGTCTCTTCCCCTGCAGGTGCCATCAAAGAAGGCCCACAACCTCGATTGATCTAGTATCACTATTTTCATCACACACGGATATTTAGGAGTATCCTCCCATAAATATAGTTGTAATAAGAACATAATTTGTGAGACTATTTGAAAAGGGGTGGGGGAATATATCTTCAAACATAATGTAGTTTCTAGAAATCTAGATTCCCCAAAGAACAAGAAAAGGTAGAGTCCTTCATCTCTTCAAACATCTAACTATATACCACTTATGGAGGTTGTCCTCTATAGATTGTCATTTCCATAAGGAGAATTTCCCAACCAAATGTTCCATCTCAACCTAGACTTGAGTGGAGTAATAATAATGGAGAAATAAGTGGTTATTGGTTTCCTATCCAGATCTACAAAGGAGACATATTTGAGGCCCCTTTTTTCCTATGTTAAGTAATTGACTCCAATTATAGAATTCACCCATAAAAGCATGCCACATCAACATATTTGTTTTATTTTGTGCAATTTTATTCCACATATTATACTACCACCACTTAGAATCATCTACTTCTAAAGTTAAATCTACTTTATATCCCACTTTGGTTGTGGAATCCCCTCCAACTTTGTTAAAACTCTAGATCAGAGAATCTTGGTCTTGTGTTAATCTAACCCAAAAACTTCCTAACTCACCTATAAATGAATTCCAGGTAGGGATAAAATCCCCAGTCAATAATTCCTTGTGACCATTGTCTTGTACACTCCTTTTTGTTGATTTTATTTAACATGAAATTGTTGGATTCATGTAGATGGGTGATCAAGTTCTCCAACAAAAGTATATTCTAATTGCAACCCATAATAAAATATTTTCCCAAACTAACCTATGAACCATTCCCAACCCTATAAGATAGAAATTTCCTCACAAGAGGGAAATATTTTTGGCACAGGTTCAGACCCAGGGTTCAACGCTACAACAACGCACCAACAAAACCCTAACTACCGACCCTTTCAGCAACACCTGTGAAGCAGATGAAGTCTCACTCGAGGTAGAGGCAGGGGTGGTTGCAGGAGTCAGGTGTCTGCAACCTTAGTTGGGACACAGATCTGTGATTGTAATACTTAATAGAGCACTTAGCATCGACAATTCATCAATATTCAACCACTATCTACTCCGCAGATCTGATGTATCTAAGAACTCATCATATAGAAGCAAATTAGATCTAGTAGATTCAAGCACTAAGCACATTCAAATAGGTCAGATCTATATCCATATACAACATTAGCATAAAGCATAAACATATCTATCTATATATATCAAGCACTTATCAAGTAAAGACATAAACACATCAACACATCACACAAAGCAGAGCAACACAACATATACGTGGTTCACCCCCACCCTGGGGCTATGTCTACCAACTCTTCTTCTTTATTAGCTTCTTCAATGGGTTACATGCACAGAGCCTCAAAACCCTACTCCGCATAGTACAAGAGATCTTTGCAGCTCACTAGATTCTCCTTCCCCAAGTAGGTCTAAGCACACAACCTTCCACAACCTCTTACAATGAATTGCACTTAGCTCTACAAGTCTCACACAGTATGCACAGAGCACTTACAATCCTTCGATCACATAGATATAGAACTTAGCATATTATGATAACATCACATATATTCCCCTCCTTGCATTGCCTAGACATCTATTTATACTTTACAAAATAGGCCTAAACATGGGTAAACCCATGGGCCGACAACCCATACTCGTTACATAATCCCAAATCCCAAAAATGACCCAAAAAGGGGCCAAGATCCCGCAATCTCTGCTCCATCTTGTGATTCTCCTTAGATAGGTTTTCAAAGTCCCAAAATAGGTCAAAATTGACCAAGGATTTCCCAAAACTTGGTCAAGGGACAACAGGCCCCCAACACTCACTTGTGACTTGTCCTAAGTCACTATGATCCAGATAATTCTGCTTCAAAATCCTCGAGTGTATGTACGACTTCTTTGATTTCCTGTTGTGCCTTGGCCTCCTATTCAACAAACTCTTGGATGACTGTGTCGTTGACAGGTCCCTCCAGGCGCTGTTCAACTGCAGTGATAACCTGCTCCAGTTCTTCTCTTCGGCCTTCAACCTCTGTGAAAAATTGGTAAGCCTTGTATTGTATAGGTTGGAGCCTAATAGTTACTTCCATAACTCTACTCTGGATAGTGTGGATCTGCTATTGGGAAGTGCGCTGCTCCTGGGAGAGCTTCATTCTCTCCACAACTGAAAGGGGCTTCAACTGTGCTTGTATCGTTTCGACTTGATACTTCACCTCTTGGAGCTGGGACTTTGATGCCTTCAGTTCTGGATTCTCAGTGAGTTGTTCATAGGTCTGGGCACTATGATCAATAAGTTTCTTACATTCCATAGAAAAGGTATTTTATTCTCTCAATTGTGCTTTGAGCAGTTGCTTCTCTTTGATCCCTTAAATCCTATGGGGTCTCGGGCACTACGCAGAGCTCTAAGTCTGCTATATGTTGTTGTATTTGCTGGCTAACTTATGTGAGCTTCTCTACTTGCTACGTGACACAATCCTTTGCCTTTATTTCTACAACTGTCACAGAACGAAGTGCTCTATTGATCGCTTCTTTCACTTCGAGTTGCTCCATGATAAACTGTTATTTTCCTTGCTGTAGATGTGCTTTTTCTTCATCAAACTTTGCTTGGAGAGAAATTGTTTCCTATTCTGTAGCTCAACGCTTCTCTACAAGTAATCCTTCCACTTGCGTCAAATCCTGGGTGACTTGTTCTGTTTCTTCTTGTGCTCGCCGAAGGCGAGCTTCGACTATATCATCTAGTCGGTGGAGTTGGGATTACTCATCTCCCAACTCTGGTTCTCCCGATGGGAGAATCACAGTGGAGACTGCACGGTTAGACTAGAGGGCCTATTGTACCCCTCAGAGTTTGACTTCAATCCTATCATACATTTCCTCCTTCTTTTCTCCTTGTTTCTTTGCTATCTCTAGTGAAGCATCGTTCAGGGTGGCTACGATGAAGTCAAAATCATCAAAGGTGAGGACAGTTTTCATCTTGGTCATGGAAGATTTTGATTTCTTCCGGGAAGAAGGTTTCGAGGGGGAAACCTTGCTCTTCTTCAAAGGGTCAACCTCGTCTCTGGGCAGTGGTACTTCGCCCGATCTCTGTTCAACTTCTACTTCATCACCACCCCTTCAATCAGGTGACATGGAAGAAGTCTTCATTGAGGTGCTTATTAAGTTTTGGACCTTCTCAATATTCTTTTGTCTACTGGTTCCAGGTGTATTCTTTTTTTATGAGTGTCCTCTGGGATGTCAATATCAGATATCTCTATGGGTTTGGCGGGGATAAGGAGGTCAACAGACCATTCCTTGGTGATATTCTCAAGGTATTCTTTTGTGAGTTTGTAATATGACTAGAGTTTCTCTTGGTGTTCATATTCTCGCGCTGTAATGTAGATAAAGTGCCGATCTATGATGAACTTCAATAGTGGTCAGAAAATTTGTAGGGTGTTCAGAGTCATGCGAGGCTTGGCTTCGATGGCTCGCTTTAGCTGGAGGTAGTATGTATGAAACACAGTGTTCGACTGCCACTATTTGTTCATATCAGTTGAATACCACAGGGTAGTGAACTTCACGACAAGCGGTTCAAACGACTCTATGTCGGGGAAGGTCTCTCCTTCTGGAATCTCCCAAGAAACAAATGTAATGAGGAACAAGAGCCAGTTGAAATGAAATTCATAACCCTGATCCTATGCTTCTCGACAATCTAGTTCCAACTGGTTAACTAGGTACTTCACCTAGTTCATTTGTAGTCCTTCCGCACACTTCCCTGCGAGGACAATGATAAAGCCGATGACCTGCGTAGGTTGGTTCTTCCTTACTAACTTTCCATCTATCAGTTGACATGCGAGGTGCACTACGCCAAACTGAATGGAAGCTACCTTGTAGCCTCTTGTTCCCTTATCAACGTCTCCATATGTATCCTTGATTTTCTGTGCAAGTGCATGATCTACGACTTTTCCTGGATAAAATTCCTATTAAGAACCAAACATCAATATAGCATAGAAAAACCTCAGGAAAAGTAATCAACGCCTTGAAAAAGAGATAATTTCAGATAATAAGCCTCTTCGAGGGGGCAACCTCCTTTTACCCCACTTAAATGTTCAAGTCCGAGATGATTCAAAATGAAAATGTCTCCTTGGTATATATAGGATACTAGGAGGTTTAATGGCCTAAAGCCGACATAAATAAAATAACATTACTAATCTAAATTACAACTAATGGCCTAAAGCCGACATAAATAAAATAACATTAC
>ML776936.1:1094177-1111768 GCA_009831015.1 Picea engelmannii | reverse complement strand
TTAATGGCCTAAAGCCGACATAAATAAAATAACATTACTAATCTAAATTACAACTAATGGCCTAAAGCTGACATAAATAAAATAACATTACTAATATAATATGCCCCAATTAAGTGGTAATGAGCCAATATTAGGGCTTAACAATTCCTGCGGGTCAGGTCCTTGCATACTTAGTCTTGTGATTCTGTGGATTAGCGTTGGATCAACTGTAATGTGTTGTTCTAGCCATAAGTAGCCGCCATGGTAACATTATAATAGCATCTTGACATAGACATTGACTTCCTGGTGTCTTTCGAAGTGTGGGATCTTCATGACATTCAGCAGGGTGGACTATGCGAGGTTCATCATCCATGACTGAGGGATGATATTAGATTTCTTCCCTTTTGTTCTAGTTAGGTACTTGTATGGGGTGAGAATACCATATATCTTTAGATCTCCGAGGTTGAAGTCACTAAAATTCAGCGCTATGATCTTGTCCTTCTCTATTCGAACTGCATATATCCCCTTCGGGAGGTATGCAATGACAATAGTGTACTCAAAGTCTCTTGTTATGCTATCACAATTCGCCGTGCCAGCCAGAGGTGGGATGTAATCGAGTAATATGGATGGAATCAACTTCGCATTTTCTAGGTAGTCTTTATTCTTGGTTCTCTTCTCTACTGATGGTTGAGATGTCCCCAATCCACGAGCAGTAGACAGAGAGGCTTGCAGTCCTCTCATCGATGATGCTTATACACCTGTAGACATCGACATGACTCTTTTAGTCATGAGGTCGATCAAAACTTCTTCAACAACTCTCTCTGCAGCGCTGAACTCGTCCGACATACATGCTCGGGGTTGGAAATCTCGGGTTTGAGGAGTAAATTAGACACTACAATAGGATAGAAGGAAATAATGCAGTGATCACTATGTAAAATAAACAAGTCTGCGGGCTCAGATTCATGGTTAGCAAAAGTGTTCTCGATGCGTGGCGCTATGGGCTAAATAGATAACTTGGCAATGGATCATTTGCAACGGTCGAGAAGCCTTCATTAACTCTGTTATGTCCGTTATGGCATGGTCCAACGGTCTGGTGGTGAACCATAAATGACTTTCTACCCATTCGGGGGGTCGGCCAAACGGTTATATTGGTCCCAACGACTATATTTCTTCACCATGGAAAAGTGCCATGTGACATTATTCTGTTATCCCGACGAAGCTCCAATTTTGCAAATTTTCCTCCTGCAAAGTTCCCTCTGGAACCTTCTGTAAATTTTCAATCTTATCTCTCTTATTACTTAGTTTTCTATCTTTATTTCCAGTGAGATTCATCTCGGTATGCCTTTTTCCATTATGATTCTTATCTACTTTTGGCATAGTTACTTCGTGTTGTTGAAATTCTTTCCTAAGATTTGAGGGTGATACTTCTTCTTTATCTGGAATAGGTACTTTGATCTTCTGTGGGTCCTCTAGTGTTCTTGCAGCTTCAAAATTTGAATCTCTAATGTTAAATAGCTTCAATGTATTCTCCTGTTCTTCAATCAAGTGTGTGATCCTTCTGGTCATGAAATCTTTTAACTCTTGCTTTTTCTGCTCTAAAATTTCTTTTTCTTCTTTCCTTCCGGGTTAATCTCTTTCAATCCAAGGTTTTCCTAGTAACATAGTAAATGGGGTGATGTTCTCAATAAATTTAACAATCTCAAAATCTTCCTTTGTTGAAGTTCCATTGGGATTCATAGATATCTAGGTGAGATTTCCACATAGGTTTATCAACTTTCCTCTAAATAGACCTAGTCCTCCCAATGAAGGAGTCATAGTAGGCTTCCCTAAAAGTTCCCAAGTTCTTTCTATAATGAAATTCACCTATGTTTCCTCATCCAGAAAACAGTCAATGTTGACGTCTCCTATTCTTGCTTCAAGGCATTCTTTTTCTTTGAAGATATCTCATAAACTGACATGTCGGTAGTCATTCAGGGTTTCTTTTATCTGTAGCAATACTTTCTCTGATTCTTTCTGGGGTTCTTCCATTTTTGGATCTGACTTAGGGTTTTCTTGTCTCATGTTCATTCCTTCAAGCTTAGCAATCATTCTAGGGAAATCCAATACTTCATGGTCCATAGCTTTGCAACAAAGACAACTAGGTCTTCTCCTAGGGCATTCCTTACCATGATGTCTTGGTTTTCTGCAACTATAGCAGAGGGTTAATCCTCTCTTTCTTTTAAATTATTCCCAGCTCTTTCTATACTATGTGCCAGGGCCATTGTAGCTAACCTTCAAACATTTCTTTCTAGGATCCTTCATCCATTTGTTAGTTCAAACATTCTTTCTATGCATAGGTATAACATATATTTCACTATTCTTATCAGATCTACACATATCAAACCTTATTTCATCTATTAGTGCCCTAGTTTTCAAGCTAGGACAGAATCTATCAAACATACCTAGATCGATACTTTAGAAACAAAAATTTCCACTTATCTTACTTCTACAGAGAACAAAGCTTTCAGATCTAGAACTTTTCACTATTCTTACCTTTATCAGAGCATAGAGCTTGCAGATCTTACCTCTTTTCTTCAGATCTAGCCTCTTTTCTTCAGATCAGGCTTCTTTATTTAGCATAGATCTTTATAAATCAAGTAAAATATTGCGCACTAGAACAATAGATCTATGCACAGAGTTTTCACAGTTTTAGGATGGATCTTTTCACAAAGCTTGTTCTTCCTTAGTTCCCAGCAATCACAGTTTCAGGTCGGATCTTTGTAAAAATATTCCTCTTCCTTAGTTCCCAACAATCACAGTTTCAGGTCCCAGCAACAGAACCATTTGTTGGCACAGGGGTAGAACTAGGGTTCAACGCTACAACAACACAACAACAAAACCCTAACTATTGGCCCTTTTGGCAACCCCTGCAAAGAAGATGAAGTCTCACTTGAGGTAGAGGAAGGGGTGGTTGTAGGACTCAGGTGTCTGCAACCTTAGCTGGGACACAGATCTATGATTTTAATACTTAACAGAGAACTTAACACTGATAGTTCATCAATATTCAATGACTATCTACTCCACAAATCTGATGTATCTAAGCACTCATCATAGAGAAGCAAATTAGATCTAGCAGATTCAAGCACTAAGCACATTCACATAGGTCATATCTATATCCATATACAACATTAGCATAAATAATAAGCATATCTATTTATCTATATCAATCACTTAGCAAGTAAAGACATAAACACATCAACACATCGCACAAAGCAGAGAAACACAACATATACGTGGTTCACCCCCACCCTGGGGCTACATCCACCAACTCTTCTTCTTTATTATCTCCTTCAATGGGTTACATGCACAGAGCCTCAAAACCCTACTCTGCATAGGACAAGAGATCTTTGCAGCTCTCTAGATCCTCCTTCCCCAAGTAGGTCTAAGAACGTAGCCTTCCACAACATCTTACCATGAATTTCACTTAGCTCTACAAGTCTCACACATTATGCACAGAGCACTTACAATCCTTCGATCACATAGATCTAGCACTTAGCATATTAGCCTAACATCACATAGATGCCCCTCCTTACATTTCCTAGACATCTATTTATACTTAAAAAAATAGGCCTAAACATGGGTAAACCCATGGGCCGACATCCCATACCTGTTACATAATCCCAAATCCCAAAAAGGACCCAAAAAGGGGTTGAGATCTTGCGATCTCTGCTTCATCTTGCGCTCCTCCTTCGACAGGTTGTCAAAGTCCCAAAATAGGTCAAGGGACAACAAAGCTAATGATAAATATTTCCAATGATTAGAACCTCCTTGAAAGCATTTTGGCTCATGAAGAATCAATCAGGGGAAATATATTTTTGCAAAAGAAATTTTTTTCCAAAGACTCTAAGAGGAAATAAACTTCCATAAATATTTAGATGCCAACGAACACCCAAAATTTAATATATCCTTCAACACCCATAGCACTAGTATTTTATATCTTTTCCCAACTAACCCAAGACTAAATTTTGAGATCCCTTGCCAGAGGAAATTGTTACAACACTTCTTATTTTTTCTGTCACATCATTTGGTATTGAAGCCAAAGAGTACCAAAGAGTAGGGATATATTCTAGAATGGAATTGACCAAAACTAAACTACCTCCATGGGAGACCCATTTGTGACACCAAAGACCAATACACCATTCTTCATTTTCTATAATTCATCTTCAGTTAACCTTCACATATCTATTTGGTTTGAGATAAAAACCATGGTATCAGAAACATTCATTCAAACTGAGTTGTAGAAAGGGAAGATAATTCCTCACCTCCACCAACTTTTATTCCTCAAGATTGGCTGCATATAAAGCGAAATTCCTTTCATTTATTTCCATCCTAGTTTCTTTTTAAAAAAAAAGTAAAATAACCTATTTTAATGTATGAATATCTCTTCCCGGGATTAATAAAAAAAACATCACATCATCAAAAAACAATATGTGTGACAAAGCAAGGTCTCTCCCCATGCCAAACCCTAAAAACATTCTTGTCCTTTTAGCATCATTTGGAGTCTTTCTCAATCGTTCAACAACCAACATAAAAAAATGCAGGGACAAGGGGTAGCCTTCACACAATCCCCTAGAGGCCTAAAAGAAAGTTGAGGTGGAGACATTAATCAAGACTGCAAACTTTGCAATTATAACACATCCCACAAGCCAACGTACCAACATAAGAGAGAATATGAGGTGAATAAATAATAAGTGAAGGTACATCCATGACACCTTGTCATAGGCCTTCGACAAGTAAATTTTAAGGACAATTGTAGGAAAATGAAGGGATTTAACAATGTGAATGATTTCCTATGATGAACCAATTGCTTCATGGATATGAAATCCCTATAGAAAATAAAATTTCTCTTTCGATACATAACTCAACAAAACAAGTTTCAACTAGAGGGAAATTAATTTTGAGACAACCTTGTACACACATTTACAAAGAGAAATCGGAAGAAAGTATGCAAAATTAATTGGATTATCTACCTTTGGAATAAGATAAATAATTGTTGCATTTAGACTTATGAGACTTTTCTTACAGTAAAAACCTCCTCCACTAGACTAAGAATATATCCTCTTACTAAGTCAAAAAACTAAATAAAAAATTATATAGTCCACCCATCAGGGCCCAAACTCTTATCATTGCCAAAATAATATAAAACATGCAACTGATCTTCAGAAAAAACTAGTCTATATAGGTTGGAACTCATATCCTCATCCACCATATGAGGGAAATAAGAGGTTAACCTTACAATTTTTTCTATATTAACATCATTTGAATTATGGAACAAGGAACTAAAATAATCCATAACCATACCTACCAACCCTTAGAAATCACAAACAAAAATCTATCTCTTTGTATGCATCACATAACTATGAAATAACTTGGTATTGTTGTCCCCTAGTGATGGAAATATTGAGAGGGGGGGTGAATCATTATTACCTTTTTAAATAATTAGTCATTACTTTGTTATTCTATTTATCATCACAGTAGATCAACAATGGAGTTATATTTAACAATCAATTATATAAGTATACTTAACAAGAATTACAAAGTTTATAAATAATAATCTGTGGTTGTGAAGGAAACCAATCCTCTTTAGAGCACCAACTCTTGGAGACACAAATCCCCTTCTTCAGGGAACCAAACCTAGGAATCACAAACTCCCTTGTTTTTAGGGAACCAACCCTAGGAAGCACCAAATCCATTTGTTTAGGGCACCAACCCTAGGAAGCACCAACTCCCTTGTTTTAGGGCACCAACCCTAGGAAGCACCAACTCCCTTTTTTTCAAACTTTACATAGAAAATGATATGAATCCTTCCTTTCTCCTCCCTTCCACCCACATTGCATAAGTCTCTTCAATTTTCCATCTTGGACTCTGCTTCATCTTTTGATCTTCTGATTTGGACTGGAGAGACACCTTCTTCTTCACCATTCTTTCTTGCTTATATAGTCTTCCAATTGGTGTGAACTTTGAAGCATTGTGTCCTTTTGTTTGAACCATTGCACCTCTTCATTTAAATTAACAATAATAATGTTTTTCTTTTAATTTATAATTAATATCTTTCTCTATTATTATTCACACATTATTGTGAAGGATTTCAATTTAGTAAGATGGATTTTCATAAATCTATCACATGTATGGATTGATTTCTTTTAACTCGATCCCATGCCTCTTTATTTCATTCTTATGCTTTTGCTACGTCCCCAGTTCTCCAATGGATCATATTTTAGCTTTTACCAGCTCTCAGTATTGTTATGGTCTTCTTCTTGAGTTTCCTACAGGAAACAGAGCTAAACCCTAGGCACTTTATCTTTCCTTTAAGTGACTGCAGGCTCAAAACCACATGATTATTCATTCCAAGTGTTGTTATGTTAGCACTTTCTCTTTTATCCCTTATTCTCCTACATGGGACTGTATTCAGGTTTCTGAGGGATTATTTAATTCTAGACCATTTTGTGCTCCTTATTAGCTTCTTTACCTTATCACTCAACAGGTGCTAGAACCAAGTCCTTCGATACTCCGACCTTCAGGATTTCATGCTTTGAAATATTCCAACTCTCTCGGACTAAATTTCATCGAAGTGTGTATAGTTTAGATGATTTCGACATAGCTACAACATCCAATGATCCAGATCAAAAGTGTGCTTCCTCCACCAAGTTAATATTCATGCACGTTACTTTGTGCTTTTGGATCTTGATTATGGATATTCCTCCTTGAAGAACAATGAGATCTTATTTTGGGGCTCCGACACTTTTGGATTCCAAGATATTCCCACTTTTAGGTTTTTCAACACTCTCGAAGTTTTACTGGCCGAAGTGGTCATAAAGTAATGATGAAAACTTACAATCAGTATTACCCTATCCTTCCACTATACTCAATTGGATGATCAAGATATATTTTGGTGGATCTTAGATCAATGGCTAACATTAATTTGAGACTTCGGTCTTCGACGCTTCGAACATGTTTATTGATAGGAGAATTGGGATATCCCTGGAGGCTATAATTCTAGAGTGCTGTGGAATGCTGACGTCAATATCGATGTGCCATTGGTTGAGTGGTTTCCACGTGTCACCTTGATTCATGAATTTTGTATACCTAATGTACCAATTAGACCTTGAAACTTGTCATCATTTGATTGGGCCATGTGTCATCTTTGTCTTCTACCACATGTCTCCCTCCTCGATCATGGATTTTCACTTTGTGTCTTTGGTAATTCGTAGTTTCAGAAGTTTTAGTTGTTTTGGACTCCTCCTAATCTTAGAGTGGTCAATGTCGGGCTGACTATTCCTTCTCTTCGACTACTTCATCCAACGATCGATGATATTTCCCAAATCTTCTTTTGATCCTATGGTCAACGAGATTTCCTGTCTTTTCTTTTGATCCTACGATCGATGAGAGTTTACGAATTAGAGGATTTGGCCTTCAGGTAAACTTACATGTTTTAGACTCCTTTTAGTCGAAGTGGTCAGTGTTGAAGTTGACCACTATTGGACCCAACTATCCTCATTCAATATTCACCATGCATTACCCATATCTGATGGCCCTCATTCACTTCGGAACTTCGGGACTAAGTGGATTCATCCTTGTCTCAAATATCTGTCGAAGTGCCAAAGCTATAGAGTATCAAATATTTCTATCTCCTGCTTGATCTAACTATTGAGAAATGACCTGAATTTTCTCCATGATATTTGACAGTCATCGTTTAATTCATGATTTCATAGGTTTCAATACTGTGTGTCTTATGGGGTCCACTTATTATGTCCTTCCACTTGGTTCTATCTGAAAATCAGGATAGATCTCAAACTGATCTAATGGTTGTGATTACTCCTAAATTTTTAATGGTCGAATAGGATTCCAAGATCCTTGACGAAGGGTTCTTCTTTACAGGTTCTAGATTCTATGCGATATGATGGTATTGGATTGTCCCAAAGTTTCTCAATATGATCTAACAGGCTCTAGATTCTGCGCGATCTAATGGTCTAGTATTGTCCCGAGAACTACATCAACGAACATGATTCTTTTGGAGTTTTACTATGGGGATTTCAATCCCATAGCACTTCTATAATGCACTCTCCCTTATGATATTTCCTTCATCCTTTCCATGCTCTGATTTTGTGTGTGCATCCTTTCCCCGCTATCTCTCCTAATATTTAGGAACATAAGATCATTGTTGATCCTATCGTGATCAACAATGATCACAAATTTCTTCTGTTGCAAGGTGATATTCCTCTCCTGGAAGGTGATCTTAATTTTTCTATGATTATTGTACATGTTTAACTCATGTTTCCATGAATGACCACACAGAATCAATAATTCCAATAATATGCCCCTTTGGCATTGAGGGAAACATATATGTAAAACGAATGAGTTTGTACCTTTTCTTCCCCTATCACTGATCTCATCTTTAAATTTGGGAATTAAAATTGTTTTATTGCCTTTTCTCCCCCTTTGAAATCAATGACAAAAAGGGATGTTTCCTTTCTCCCTTTAGGGTGAAACTCCCCCTAAGGTGATTCTCCCCTTGTATATGAATATCTCCCCCTTTGGACAAGGGATATCACTCTGAGGAAATGTTGGTGGCATGGTTGCCAATCATCTCTCCACTTGGAATAATGCTAGTGCAATGAATCATGGGAATAATAATAACTCCCCCTGTGGGTATGTCTCCCTCTATCTTCTCTGCAAGATGGACAAAATTTAACCACTGCAATATGCATCCGCTTCAATATAATATTTCTCTACTGAAACATAGTTCAACTGCTCAAGAATGATACGCTCTTCTTATAACGATCATTGGACATGTCCATGTATCTACCATATAAACTCATTCCACACCACACATCAAGTGTATGTCAATCATGCATACTATTTCATGCATCAACCATGAAGAAAAATATATGTCAAGAATATGTGCCAAAAGTGAACCAAGCAAATATCAGGATCATCAACAAGTGCCTCTATAAATGTACCAACAATGTTCCTTAAACAAGTGTCATATCAAACATGATATGTTGCTACCATAATATATATCAATGGAGCTCACAAATGTACCATCCATGTACCATGAAAAAACTGCCTCGTAAACCATTCACATAACTTCACTGAGAGAATACATAACCAACATTGTTCCTTGGCAGATGAAGATCTGCAACAAACCATGTCAGATCCTCCAAAATAGAGTTATACCATCAAACCATGTTTCTTTAAATGTTGATAGTTATCTATTCATTTGTAACCCAAGAGCCTCTTCATTCTTTTGTGTTTCAATACTCATAGGGGTATCAACAGGAACATTCTTAAATCTTCCCTAATTCCTCCTTCCTTTCTTTTATTTATATTTTTTTTTGTTGAGGAGTAGTTTTAGTAGATCATCAAAATAGTGTTTGAAAATTTCCAAGATAATTATTTCTTAATTCTTCTGATTTATCTCCTATTGAAAGTTCATCATCATCATTATTGTCTTGTGCAATAGAATCTTCTTTATCCTTTTCTTGAGAATTTTCTTTTTGCATTTCCCATTTGTTGGGTAATGAATAATTTATTTGCAGGACATTATCAAGTTTGACAATTGTGTCACATTTTTCTTTAGGATTTTTCTTTTCTTGAGCTTGATCCACTTCATATGAATAACTTTTATTTTCATATACCTTATCAGACACTTCACCCAACATTCTCCTATTGTCAATTTTATTTATTTTAGGTGCAATGTCTTTATAATTTTTCTTCCTTTGTACTTTAGCTTTTCCTCTCCATATCTTCTTATAATTTTCCTTAATGCTAGAGATACTTTCCTTCATGGAATACTTTGGAAATATACACTCACTCTCCTTATGACCATAATTGTTGCATTTTTGCATTCAATATTGAAGTCTTGTAAGGGAGAGAATGAGTTATGTTTTCTTCTTTCTGCATTATTCTTATTGTTTTCATATCTTTGAACATGTCTTGGATTGTACTTTCTATAATATTTACTATGTACTAATTTATGTCCAAAATTATTGCAAGAATAGAAATTTATAAGGAAAACATATTGATTTATGTTAGAGGGATTCCTTCTGATGATTCTATTCTTTTTTTCATCTTTTTCTTTAGTAGGGACTGCATATTACTGTTTATTTTGGACAATCTTCAATGGTATTGTCCTTGTATTATTTTCTTCTGTTATTATGGAGTTCTTAAGAGAATATGCATAGTTGATTGGTTGTTTTTCATTATTCTATTCTGTGGAGGGATCATATCCTAGTTCTATCTTGTTATTTGGTGATATCTGACTGCTAAGAATGTTGTTCAGGATTTTTGAGCTATTTTCAAACTTAGACTGGATGTCTTCTTTTTCTAGTTTCCCTTTTAGTTGAATTATTTCATATTCTAATATCTTACATGTTTGTTTTTTTTCATTGAGTTCCTTATTTAATATTTCTTATTTTCTTTTGGTTTTTTGGAGTTGGATTTTTAACTCAATAATCCATTGTTCTAAATCACTAATGGTTTTGGAAACCTCCTTTTCTCGTGATTTTATAACTTCATCAAACTTTAGAATTTGTTTCCTTAGTAAATTGTTTTTCTTTTTAGATTTTCTTAGTTCTTCAATTGCGTGGATACATTATTCCTCAAGGTTCACTTCTTCTTCATATTTTGAATGATTATCATTTTGAGTTTTCATTCCCATAAATAGATGTTATGTCTCCTCTTCTTCACTTTTTTTAGATGAGCTATTGTCTTCTTGGGAAAAGACAATTTTCTTCTTCTTGTAGAAATTCCTTTTATCTTTGGTTTTACTCTTCATCTTTGAAAGTTATCTCATCATCACTCTCCTCTTGCTTAGGATAGGGAGACTTTTTAGCAAAGTGTCTGATTCTTCCACAGTTGAAACATTTGAAGGGTAACTTTCCTTTATATTTTCCATATCCTTTCTAGAGTTTCCTTATAAAGTTGGCCTCTTCTACATCTGATATGTCTGATTGATATTCATTAGACATATGTTCTTGATTATTATTTTCTTTAGAATCCTTGAAATTTTTTTCTCCTTTTGATGGTTTTTCATGTTGTGTGCTCATCTCATATGTTGTAAGAATTCCATGGAGCTCATCTACTATGAGTTTTTCAAGGTCTAGTATGTATTCAATTGTAGAAATCTTGGCATCATACCTCATAGGTAATGATCTTAAGATATTTTGTACAATGGGTTTGTATTTAAGTTCTTCTCCAACTGCTTTGATTGAGTTAACTAACTCATCAACTCTATGAATATATTCAACAATGGTCTCTTCTTCTTTCATCTTCAAATTTTCAAATTAAGCTTTGTAGGTTTGTAGTTTGGCTTCCTTGACTTTGTTGTCTCCTTCATATATAAACTCCATTTTTTCCCAGATCTCCTTAGATGACTTACAATGCATTACCTTAAAAAATATAGGATATTTTAACCCTCCTATAATAACATTTGTTGTTCTTGAGTTGTCATTGCAATTCTTCTTTCCTACAGTATCTGTGGGTGGAGTAGCTGGTGCAGTGTACCCATTTTATACATATTGCCAAGCATAAAAAACAAGATACATAAGGTATATTTTCATTATTATTATCCAGAGAGAATAATCACCTCATTTAAACAATGGCGCTTATTTGGAAGACATTCCCTCTTGCTAATCCATTAGTTTCGGGATCTACTTTCTAGTTATTAGACTATGTTGAAGGAACTTGGTTCTGATACCAATTGTTGGAAATATTGAGAGGGGGGGGGTGAATCAACATTACCTTTTTAAACAATTAGTTATTACTTTGTTATTCTATCTATCATCACAGTATATCAACAATGGACTTGTATTTAAGAATCAATTATATAAGTATAATTGACAAGAATTACAAAGTTTATAAAGAATAATTTGTGATTGTGAAGGACACCAATCCTTTTTAGAGAACCAACTCTTGGAGACACAAATACCCTTATTCAGGGCACCAACCCTAGGAAGAACCAAATCCCTTGTTTTTATGGCACTAAACATAGGAATAACCAACTCCCTTGTTTTAGGGAACCAACCCTAGGACGAATCAACTCCCTTATTTTCACACTTTACTTAGAAAAGGATATTAATCCTTCCTTGATCCTCCCTTCCACCCACACTACATAAGTATCTTCAATTTTTCTTCTTGGACTCTGCTTCTACTTTTGATCTTCTAATATAGACTCCAGAGGCACCTTCTTATTCACCGTTCTTTCTTGCTTATATAGTCTTCTAACTAGTATGAGATTTGAACAATTGTGTCCCTTCATTTGAACCATTGTACCTCTTAATTTAAATTAACAATAATAATGTTTGTATTTTAATTTAGAATTAATATCTTCCTCTATTATTATTCACACATTATTGTGAAAGATTTCAATTTAGTAAGAGGTCTTTTCATAAATTGATCACAGGTATGGATCGATTTCTTTTAACTCAATCCCATGCCTCTTTATTTCATTCTTATGCTTTTGCTGCATCCACAATTATCCAACAAATCATATTTGAGATTTTACTAGCTCTATGTATTGTTATGGTGTTCTTCTTGAGTTTCCTTTAGGAAATAAAGTTAAACCCTAGGCAATTTATCTTTCCTTTAAGTGACCGCGGGCTCAAAACATAGGCTTATTCATTCCAAGAATCATTCTGTTAGCGCTTTATCTTTTCTCCATTATTCTCCTACATGGGACCTTATTCAAATTTCTAAGGGATTATTTAATTCTAGACCCTTTTGCACTCCTTATTAGCTTCTTTACATTATCACACGACTGGTGTTGGAACCAAGTCCTACGGTACTCCAGCCTTAGGGATTTCTTCCTTTGCAATCTTCCAACTCTCCGGACTAAATTTCACCAAAGTGTGTATAGTTTAGATGTTTTCCACATAGATACACCATCCAACAATCCAGATCAAAAGCGCGTTGCCTCCACCAGTTTAATAGTCATGAATCTTACTTTGTGATTTTGGATACTGATCGTAGATATTCCTCCTCGACCGATGGTTAGATCTTATTTCGGAGCTTCGACACTCTGGGACTCTAGGATATTCCCACTCTTAGTTTCTTTCAAATCCCCTGAAGTTTTACTAGCCAAAGTGGTCATAAAGTATTGATGATCACTTACCATCAGTCTTACCCTATCCTTCCATTGTACTCTATGATACAATCAAAAGATATTCCGGTGGATCTTATATCAACAGATAACATTAATTTATGACTCCATCCTTCTGTTCTTCAGACATGTTTGCTGGTAGGAGAATCGGGATATCCCCGAAAGATGTAATTCTAGAGTGATGTGGAATGATGAGGTCACTCTTGATGTGGAACTGGCTAAGTGGATTCCACATGTCACCTTGATTCATGGCTTTCATATACATAATGTGCCAACTTGACCTTGACACTTTTCACCAGTTGATTGGGCCACTTGTCATCTTTGTATTCTTCCATATGTCTCCCTCCTGGATCATGGATTTTCACTTACTGGCTTCGAGAGTTTTAGTTGTTTGGGACTCCTAGTAATATCAGAGTGGTCAACATCAGACTGACTATTCCTTCCCTTCCAATACTTCATCCAATGGTTGGCGGGATTTCCTAACTCTTCTTTTGATCCTACAGTCGATGAGAGTTTGCGACTTTGGGGCTTCAGCCTTCAGATAAACCTACATGTTTTAGACTCCTTTTAGATGAAGTGGTCAGCACCAAAGTTGACTAGTATTGGACCCGCCTATCCTCATCCAACAGTCACCATGGATTTCCCAGATATGATGGCCATCATTCACTTAAGGACTTCGGGGCTACGTGGATTCATCCTTGTCTCAAATATTTGTTGAAGTGGCTAAGATATGGAGTACCAAATATTTCTATCTCCTTCTTGATCCAATGGCTGAGAACTGACTCGAGTTTAATCCATGAGAACTGATGGTCTTTGTTTACTTCATGACTTCATAGGTTTTAAGACTTCATTTCTTATGGGGTCCTCTTATCTTGTCCTTCCACTTAGTTCTATCTAACAATTAGGATAGATCCAGAAATGATCTGACGATTTTGATTACTCTCGAATTTTGAATGGTCGAATAGGATTTCAAGATCCTTTACAAAGGGTTATTCTATGCATGTTCTAGCTTCTATGTGATTTGATGGTCTTGGATTGTTTTAAAGTTTCTCAATATGATCTAATGGGGTCTGGATTTTGTGTGATCTGATGGTCCAGGATTGTCTCGAGAACTACATCAACGAACATTATTATTTTGGAGTTTTATTGTGGGGATTTCAATCTCGATGGAACTTCTATAATGCGCTCTCCCTTATGAGTTTTCCTTCATCCTTTCCATGCTATGATTCTATCTGTGTATCCTTTCCCTGTTTTCTCTCCTGATATTTAGGAACATAGGATCATTGTTGATCCTATCGTGATCAAAATTGATCATGAATTCCTTTTGTTGCAAGGTGATCTTCCTCTGCCCCAAGGTGACATTCCTTTTTCTCTGATTATTGTACATGTTTGAGTCATGTTTCCATAAATGACAATGCATAATAAATAATTCCAACACCTAGGGATATCCATGTATCCCTACTGTTGAAATGGAAATCACTATCTCGGTCTTGGAGTAATTTGGACTTAATAGCCTCAATATCCTTCAACTTTCCTAAATCTTCTTGACTCAACAAATTCCCAATAGTCCTTGATAAAGTCAACAATAGATCTTCAATATCCTTTAGTTGGTGATCTCTACCTATAAATCTTTGTAAATTTCATTCCACCACCTTGGCCTTAACCACCTTTAAAGAATGGAAAAAATGCTCACATGAGGATAGGCCAAAAAATGGGTGAAAAGGTATCCAATGGTCATTAACCAGCTTCATAAAGTCTTCTTTCTGACTCCAAACTAGATTGTATTTAAATGGTGCTCTAGTTTTATGCATCTGGAAATCCACTTCAAATAAAACCACAGATTGATATGAAAATGGGTGCCATGGATTCAAGACCAAAACTAAGAAGCTTGAATAAGAAAGTTATCATTAACAAGGAAACTATCCAATCTCTTGGAGATACCCTAATATCCCCCCATGTTGTTGGACCATGTTAGCTTGATATCCAGTGGTTCAACATCAACAATGTTACAAGCTTCCAATCTATTCAAAAATTACCCTAGTAGACTATCAGGTCTGTAACTACCTCCCCAAAAATTAGACCTAAATAAAGTAAAATTTATATCTCCACCACATACCAAATTATAAATCTTGGCCATATGATAATTAAATAAACGATCCCAAAAATATGTCTCTCATCGTATGGTCCATACGAGTTGACAACAATGATCATCATCCTTAATCCATGAGAAAAAATCTATGTATGTAGAGACTAGAAGAGAAATCAAAGAAATTTGTAATTAGCAGGATTGCATTCCAACCCGTTATCAATCCTATGGACATAGAACATGATCAACTGAAATAAAATCCCACCCCACCAAAATTTTACATAAGGAATTGACTATAGGAGCTCCCTTCCCCATCATTTCCTGGATCAAAATCATATCGGGATTCTCTATATAAAAAATAATTTTTAGGGAAAGTTTTTTTGCTTCACCCTCAAGCCCATGTACAATTATGGACAACATTTTCATTGAGGAGACCTAGTAGGGGCATGGCCTACTCTAAGTTTCCTTATTATAGAATTTTGTCTTCCCTCATTTATTTCTTTGACCACACTCTCTTGAGCATGATGAAGTTCCAATTTACGTCTTACCATAAGACCCCCAGGATTTGAAATTTTATCAACTCCTAACCCACCAAAAAGGACTAAAAATGACTCAGATGATCCCCCCTTGGTTCTTAAATTGTATTTCCCCCCATGATACAAGCTACGCAAATAATATGAAGAGCACAAAAGGGAAGCAACCATATGCCTATTTATGTAAGTCTAAGATAATTCTTCCCAAATGTCAAAGGGAAAAATAGCTTCCACTCTCACCCCCACCATAAGTATACTCTCTCTTATAAATTATTTATCTATGAGCAGGGTCGAAGGGGGATTTAGAATAGTCTTATCAAGTTGAGGGGGAGGATAAATGACAGGGAGAGGAGAAGGGAAAGACTTAACAAAATTATCCCTTGGGACATTGAGAGTGGAAAAATCTAGTGCCAACTTAGTCGATAGAGAGAAAGGGCCTTGAAGATGGTCCCTATATTTCAAAACCATCTCCTCGGGATCCCTTCACAACTCGTCAATCCATTTAATGGAAAAATACTTGACCATAAAATCCTTATTGGAGATAGAGAACTCTGATCCAAGGTTCCAAACATCCACCTCTGCAAAGCTTCTTGGAGTCGACAACTGAACCTTACTTGAGGATTTATTTAAAGTTCTATCTAGAGAACATTCCTTCTTCTCTATACACCTTAATTTTCTAATAAATGTACTAGGGAAATATGAAACTATGTGACCATATTCATGATAGTAGGCTCAATGGAAGGGAAAATGAGCATAATCAAGAATATGTATGTATTGACATGAACTAGAGACTAATTCCATCGATTCAAAAAATCCTTTAGAGACATATAGAAATCAGGCCACTTAATGTGATCCACTCATATTGAAACTGTCATCAACCACAATGGCCAACATGCCCCAAATTTCCCTTAAAGCATGTTTTTACCATAGTTCCGTGGGAAAGCCCAGAATTTTGAACCAGACTAGAAAGTGTTCTAAAGTACCAAAACTTATTTTGAAAACAGGGTGTCATGACTTCAGAGACAAAGGTGATGGGTCCAAAAACCAATAGCCCTTTAAAATCCCCAAAACATCCTCTTTAGAGTAGAAGATGAAACCATGCCAACCTTTATATAAAATGTGGAAAACCAGAATGTACGTTAGTTGTAAACCCTAAGTCTATAAAACCTAGGAGTTCAGAACCTCCATTGAGACCCACCATACTACAAATTTTCCTAACACACTAGTGTCCAATAAATCTAAAACTTCATCGATAATAACATATTTACCAACTGCCAAGGAGATACCCCCTCCACAATTTTTCAAAATATTACTCCTCTCTTTTATATTCATCGCATATCTTTGTAAATCTTCACCACCCTACAACTACTCCAAATATAATAGTGAGAAAAAAAAACCTTTTCTAACACATAATGAGGCGATGGATCAAAATCCTCAGATGGAAAAATAATGGCCATCGGATCGAGAACCACAATGGATTCTTAGAACAAAACACAAATTTGTGACAGATCGTGATCAAGTGGAGCCTATGCATCCAGATGTGAAAATTTTAATGTGGTACAGGAGCAGGGGGCTTCACCAATGACCTTAGTAAAATCCTATGTCTGGGATGTACCACTAACAAGAATTTCCTTTACACCTATTCCTGACACAAGAACTTCATTTAATACTTTGTCAAAAACTCCTACCATATCCAGTGACAAACCTTCCAAGAGATGACTTAATATATGGTTGATTAACAGGGCAATACTAGGTGGTGAGGAGAAAATATGTGATTCCAAGAGTTCATCATCAGATAAGTTTACCAAAGGGTCATCCATATCATGAAACCAGTGACCTGTGGCTACCCATAAAC
>ML776936.1:1069376-1084087 GCA_009831015.1 Picea engelmannii | reverse complement strand
GTTGTGGTGGACAGATTCTCGAAGATGGCACATTTTATCCCGTGTCATAAGACGAGCGATGCCACACACATCGCAAATTTGTTTTTCAAAGAAATCGTGCGATTGCATGGATTGCCGAGAAGCATAGTCTCGGACAGGGATACCAAGTTCATAGGTCATTTTTGGAGGACGCTATGGAAGAAGCTGGGGACTGACTTAGCATTCAGTTCTGCTTACCATCTGCAGATAGATGGGCAGACCGAAGTAGTCAACAGAAGCTTGGGAGATCTGTTGAGGAGCCTGGTGACCGAGCATCACACCAGTTGGGACCAAATCCTACCGCAAGCAGAATTTGCGTACAACGATTCGGTGAATCGGATTACAGGTAAAAGCCCATTTCAAATTTTGTATGGGACACAGCCGAGAGGAGTATCTGAACTCAGGGAGTCAGAACAGGCCGAAACTAGCAGCGCCAGGGCTAAAGAATTTGCTGAGGCAATGCAGGAACTTCACACGCAGGTGAAGCAGCGGTTGCAGAAGTCGAATCAAGAGTATAAGCGCAGAGCCGATCAGAGAAAAAGGCAGCTTCAGTTTGAAGTTGGAGACATGGTTCTGGCACACTTGAGGAAGGAAAGGTTCCCACGGGGGACATATAACAAGCTCAAGATGAAGAAGATCGGGCCATGCAAAATTCTGAGGAAATTCGGCGAGAATGCATATGAGCTTGAGTTGCCCGAAGGCATCGGGATATCTCCGATTTTCAATATTTCGGATTTATACCCCTACAGGATGGAAGGAACAAGCACTGGAACAGACGAACCAGTGATCCAGTGGAAGAAGCAGTTGCCAGTTGCACAGAAGCCTGAGATGGAGTGCATACTCGATAAGCGAGCAAGTAAGAAAACCAGGAGAAAACAATATTTTGAATACCTGGTGAAGTGGAAGAACCACCCAGTGGAGGATGCCAGCTGGGAGACAGAGGCCGTGATACAAAAGCATGGACACACCGTGCAGGAGCTCATGTGCAGGAGCCCATGAAATATTTTTGAGTCGAGGAGTATGATGCAGGAGCATCGCTCACTCATCAAGCGAGCCAGCGCGAGGAGGAAAAGTAAACAGCTGGACCGTGCCAGCATTCAAATTTTGAAACATTGTAATATGGTTGCGCCAACCATTAAATGTATTGATGTGATGAAGCGCACTTTATATATGTAACGGACCTTGAGTGGATGAGCTCTCGTCCTTAGGTAGCTGAGGCATTTACTTAGATTTAATGCAAGTAGATAGAATAATTAACTATAGATTAGACAGTTTATCTTTCGAGAGGGAAAACGGAGTATAGACACCCTCCCTTGGACCATTGTATTCATTATCAAGCATTCAGTATTGAGAGCAAGAGAGAGAGCAGAGCAGAAAGCTTGTGAAGAGTTCCATGTACAGTTATTGAATTAATAGGAAAAGCCCTGATTCAATTCCATGGATGTGTTTGAGCTCTGTGTGTTGTTGATATTGTGCTTGTGCCTGTTTGCTTCCTTTTATGCTTATCTGTTATATGCTGCATATGTGATTGCGTATTAGGTTCGTAACCTGAGGGAATGAGTTTCAATTGTTTCTCTACTTAGGCCAGGAGATTCCTGCATCGAGTGCAGTTGAATACCTCCGCATAGAGTGCGTTGAGGAGGCTAAGTAGTTGAACTTTTGTTCTCTTTTGCCCAGAGTTGTGTTGGGTTGTTCGAGACTTGCAGGTGAGTGCAGGTTGGACGCGGAGTCTCAGTAGCAAGTCTGAGAAGAAAGGAGGCGAGTTTGTTGCAAGCGTGAGTGCACAGGACCCGGGAGAACTTCATCACTTGGAGAGTGATTGAAGGTTGAAGGGTGTGCAAAGTGCGTGAAAGTTCCCTGAAGGAATCAGAGGAACAAAGCTCAGGAGGGATAGTCCCTTTGATTCAGTTACATAGGACGAAGGTGGTGAACGGGGAACCTCATCAAGAGGAAGAGAATCGACGACTTGAATCGTCGTGGAGAATCGCTGAGATCGCAACCCGATTTGTAGGTCAGATGCATTGGGAGTTCGCGACGGAAGATTCTTGTTTCTCATCAATTGAGGTCACAAGGATGCAAAACGCGACGTCCCGGAATGGTTTGCATGGCGTACATCGGGATTTGATGATGTGACAGGTGACCTCGGAACATCGGACTTCGGGGGTTGAAGGCCTCAAGTCTTATCTTGGGAGTGACGAGCGAGCGGGGTCGCGAGATTCCGAGTCATCGGCACCTCGGCACTTCGGGTTTCGGAGGTTGAGAGCTCGGAGGTATAGAGATGCTAGTCGCGAGCCGCGATAGCGCGAGGTCCCGACATACCGAGAGAAAGTCAACGTTGACCGGAAGCCTCGGGTCTCGGAAATCCGAGAGTCCAATTCCCTGTTGCGGAATTCACGAAGTCGCGAGAACCGATCCTTCGATTAATTAAGGAAGGGAGGCTCGTTGGAAGTAACTGTGGGTCAAAACTCCTGAGGGAGTTGGAAGAGCGTTAACTCTTCGGGCCAGGGATAGTGAAGGTCCTGGTGGAGCGACCGTGCCGCCGAGGGCAAGGTCGGCGTCAAGCATCATCAAAAACATCTCAAGTTCCTTCTCTAGTTATTATATCCTCTAGTCAAACATCTATACCTTCTTCTTCAACTGTGGATTCTCTTGTTTAATTTTCACATTGATGACCCTTATGTCTTCCTGTCTCTCTCTCTTCAATGATTTACCTATGTTGAGTATACTATATCCTCAAAAATTGGAAACTACATCATGTTTAAGGATTCAATTTATTTGATACCAACATGTTCCATAAACACATGACTTATAACTCTCACATATTACCAACATGGATCTTCTATGGAAATGGAAATTTTTCTCTACAATCCCTTCTCATAATTGATTACAAGTCTTTTTTTCTTTGTGTAATCTACACATGAAAAAACAACATGGAAATGCAATGATAATTAAAAATTTAGTTCAAGTTCCTTTATCGTTAATCACTAGGTAGACATACACAAAATGGCTATACCTCTTTATTTCAAAGCTCATGTCTACTTGCTATGAAAATCCAAGACCAGTGTCCATCAAACTCTCTCCAATGGATTGCCAAATAAATGGCTACACACTATTTTCTACTCACTCTACCCATTAAATAGATGTTCTCATCAATGAAATAAGGGTATACTATTCAATTATCAAAATGAATACTTCTCCTTCAAAGGAAACAATCACCTTTATCTCTTTGTTACTAGGAGACAAGATTTGTTTTGGATATCAATTTCCTACTCTAAATTTTTTTCTTTAATCCTCAATTGCTCATTATACACACATTATATTCAACACCTTTATTAGCACACATCCAATTTCAAAATCCTATCATTGTCAGACTCTTTGTCAAACAATGCATGCAATCAATAATGTTCTCTACAACAAAGTCTAAAAAAAAACCTTTTTTTTACATAATTATCCAATACCTAAGGGGATACAAT
Organism: Picea engelmannii; assembly: GCA_009831015.1. Classification (NCBI taxonomy): domain Eukaryota; kingdom Viridiplantae; phylum Streptophyta; class Pinopsida; order Pinales; family Pinaceae; genus Picea; species Picea engelmannii. Next base: position 1,080,596 of record ML776936.1, on the reverse strand, counting down.
GGCCCAACATTTATAAGGAAAGGGATGATTTAGAAACTTGTTTCTTCAAAATCAATATAACGATAAATAACAACCACCTTTTATATTTTATTCCTACAATATAAATAAAACAATAAAGAAATGTTTTCCATATTGTCATGTTGCCCCAAAATATAAAGTGAGTGAATTATGTCTCTGGAAATTCAATATTCATATTTCTATAGGATTTACTCTTCATATTTACAAAGAGGATAATTCCTTAATGCTCTCATAATGCTCTCAAAGGAAAGACACTTCATTTTCCTTTTTGGTTAACAAAAAAATATGTCATTAAGTAATTCATAAGAACATTTTATTTACCAACATGTGGTTCAAGGAATTTGAAAGGACTTAGGTTTCTCTTACCTAAATGGCTTCCAAGGGATATTAAACAAACACTTTTACAATTGGTGTGTATGTGCTAAAGGAATTAGCATAGTACAAGGGAGTCAAAAAATGGATTGCATCTATCAATTTGGAAAATAATTTGGAAAATATGCCAATTACGAATTTGGTTAACACTTTCATAAGAATCTGGTTGTGAAAATTCCTAATTGCATGTTCTCACTCAAAATCTTGAACTTTTCGGCCAAAAGTTAAATCTAACAGCACTGTTGTAAAATATAACAGAAATTTTAAATCTAACAACAATTTTCTGTTAAAACTAACTTTGAGCCAAAAAATAATAACTTTCGGTTGAACTAATAGTTCAGCTAAAAACCTGTAACTATGACACTTTTTAGAAAAGTATGTTTTCACTTCAGGTTGCTCCAACTTGGGGAGGAGAGGACTCCTTAAAATAATGTGATTCTGGTTTTGGAACTAGTACCAACATTTTCCTAATTGAATCTACTTTCTTTTGATACAATTTGTATTCAATTTAATTGTTTTTTAGTAATTTTAGTTAATTTTATAAAAAATGTTTGCATATTATTTTTAGATGACATAATGATTAAGTAAAATGAAAAATCAATATCTTCAATAATACAGAGTCAAAATTATGGAAACTTTCACTATCCTCTTGAAAAGGGTATTTTTATATTTTACTTTTAAATAAAAATTTAGGCAAATAAACGATGTCAATCTAAATGTGCTTAAAATATGCAACTTTTTCAAATTGGTCAAATTCAAAAAATTGTAGTAATTATAATATTCATCACTTGTCTTCATAACTGTAGTCATGCTTTAATAGAGTCTCTTTGAATTGTTGCAACATATTTCATTTTTCATAATCAAAAGTTTAATAATGAGTAAATTGTTATCAACAAACATAACTCATTATCAATGCCTTCATTTTTAAGGAACGTCTTGTCAAACAATCACTAAAATGTCATATCAAATGTCAATAAAATATTAAAAAATTAATCAATAGAAAGCTAACAAAATTCATTACAAGTTTTGTTTTTGTTGTAAAGTGAAATTCTAAATAAATAAAAAAACACTTTTGCTTATCGAAAGTTGAAAAACTTCTGAAAATATATTTTATTTCCACAAAAAAAAAGGAAAATAGACACCCATATTCATGATTTTACCTCTACAATTCCCAATAGATTTATAATGGATTGCTTGCTAAATTCACAGGGTTGAAAATGACAACTGAGTTGGATAAAGAAAATGGGGAACAAAAAATCTATTATCACAACCCTTGATCTCATTGGCTAATTGAATTGATGGTCTGCGTCTCCCAATTATTGCAATCAACCAATATTTTGACATAAATTGAATTAAATCATGAATTAGTATCATTGTTATCTCTATGTGTGCAGAACAATGCCCAAATGGATTAAGGAAAATGTTGAGAGTGTGAGGTGTTGTCTATAAACAATGTCAAGAAATTGGTAGTGATTGGGGATTGGTAGTGATTCATTATTATCTCAAGAACTTCGTGAGGCACTTAAGGAAAAAAACACATGTTATCTATATCAAGATATAGCCGAGGCAGCTTTAGGTTTTGTCACAAATTAGTGGAAAACGTGTGAAGATTTTGAGCTCAGTGGGAATGTGGCAGTGGAATGGACTGCATATTGCAAGGCGCTTATACATTCAGGGATACAAATTCATCCAAGAGATGATAACTTGATTTGGATCAGAGGTGATCATTCGGGACTTATCACTATAAAAAATGTCTACAATGCCTTAGCAAATGAATATTGGTCGACTCCAATCTCTGATTGGCGAAGACACATATGGACTTCGGATTTGGCTGTTAAGTTAAAACTATTTCTTTGGATAGCTTTGGAAAATAATATTATTTCTTGGGAAAATCTTAGAAGGAGGGGATGGGCATGCCTGGGTATTTTCTCTTTATGTCTAAATGATGAGGAGACGGTTAATCACATTTTTATAACTTGTTCCTTCTCTTAATCTGTCTGGTCAGCATTGGCTATTGTTTACAAATTAAATACTATATGGGGAGGTGGATCATTATCTCAATGTTTTGAAGCTTGGTTATCGGTGGAGAAATCCCAAAAAACCCTCCATGTGTTGATGTGTTGGTATTTGTGGGTGGCTATAAATAACTTCTTATTTGAATCCCATATCCCCTCTATACAGGGTGTTGTGTACTAGATACGAGGCTTGATGGATGCAATGGGGAATCATTCAACAATTGTTCATGACTCGAAGAGGAAAAATAAACCACCTGATATAATTTTGCAAAATGTATGTTGGTTTGATGGAACACCACAGAATAATGGATAACTTTGTGGAGCTGGTGGTATCATCGGGACTGGGGAGAATAAATTATATAGGTGGACCTTAAATTTTGGAATGGGATCAAATACTAGGGCTGAATTACTTGGAGTATGGGAAAGCTTATCCTTAGCTCATAGACTTGGTATTGATTGGTTATAGGTATTGGGGGACTCAAAGATAGTGGTGGATTGGTTAAATATTAAATGCAATCTTCATGTTTCATCACTCTTGGGCTGGATGGAGAAGGTAAGAAACCTTATAACACTCCTTAGAGAGATGAAATTTGATCACATTTAGAGGGAAGAGAATGATGAGGCAGACACACTTTCAAAAAAGGCCCTACAGGTCATGGACGGAAGGATCCATTACAAGAAATGGTAGGAGGCCCAGGAGTAGTCCAATTCCCTGGGATCTTTGTGGAAATATATGACTCGGTCTGATTATCTATGGATCTTTAAGTTTTTGATACTTGAATCCTTTTTTGAATGTCTAAAGTATCTCATATTTTGGAAATAATCAAAGGGATAGAGGAAATGTGTGTAATATCATTGTACTTTTTTTACTTTCTGTTAGTGAATCAAAGTTAGTAACTTGAATATGGATGCTATTCATTGATGTAATATATGATGGGCAATGTATTATGGACTTATGTACTCTCTTCGAGAACAACATATATATTAATATATATTTGAGAACTTTTCTGCTGGAAAAAAAACAATGTCAAAAGCTAGGTAAACAAGTCAAGAAACCAACTTTCAAAACCACCATTTGACACAATCCACCACAATATAAATACACAAATAAATTATACATGAGTGACAAATTATTTGTGAAGAAACTAGTTTTTTTAGAGAAACAACTATATCATTCATCGACTAGAGATTGTCATTGAATTAACCACTATGAAGAATAGTGAATGTGTTTTAGAATTAATATTTTATCACATTTGACTCAATCAGTAAAGAATGGGGTTTGGATTTGAACCATGCACTCATACCAAATGAAATACACAACAATACACACAATAGTTAATCACAATGAACTAAATATTTTACCCTAGAAATCCAAATAGGAAAACTGACTTTGAATGGTTTCTTAGTATTTATTTTTGAAAATTGTAGGGTTACGATGTGACATCATCACTCTCTGAGCTATTCAATAATTTTCATATCCATGATCCTTATTTTCCTCCTATCCTCTCAACCAAAAGACCCTTCCTGTGTTCAAATATAATAAGGCATGGGTCCTGTTGGGGTAAAGGGAAGGCCAAACATCCTTGTTCTTTAATTTCCCATTCACAAGCTTTCTTGTCTCCTTTTTTTCATTCATTTTTTCATTCTTATCTTTCATTTAATTTATTTAATGATGGCATTGTCCTTTATTTTCTACAAACCTCATTAATTGTCAACTACTTGTGTGTATTGAGATTTTATAATCCATTTGTCTTGGTTGTAGATCCATTTCAGATCAATAGTTGTTACCAACATGCAAGGAGGTCCTGTGAGTACCATAGGGGTAGAAGCATGCACAAATAGCTATAGTGAAATCATGTCAAGGCCCTTCCATGTGTTCATTTAGTTTGACCAACAAACTTAGGATGATAGAGGAGTGAGGTGTAGACTTCAATTTTTGTGTATACTCATGCCATCAATGTAACACATGACCATTCAATTGTTGCATATCACGTGTTAATTTATTTTTATTGGTCATTGCTTAGTCATTTCGTGGTGGGCTTGGATATAGATCTCCAAGCTTTAAAGTCAATAATCTACTTTCTCTCTATCCATAATTTTAGTGAATCAAATGATAGAGATTTAAGCATCTAGTTAGAGCCTTGGGTGAGACCTTGCTTGGGTGATCACCTTAGGGAATGTTTTCTTTCAACTTTCTTGGGCATTATGTCAATGTTCTTACGCTTGCTAAGTGAGATGAAGGGATTCCATGAATTGTTGTAGGAGATCAATGTTGTCTTTTATTGTGGAGAATAATGCACTTGGTGCTTAATATAATAAATAAAGAAAATTTCTAAAATGGTATGTAAATGTTGCATGAAATAATCTAGAATGTTATTATAAGTCTCTTACCAGATCGATCTAAGAGGAAATGATGGATGCTTAGGATAGACATGTGAGAGTGTGGAGCTGTGAAGGAACACAAAAGATTTCAAAATACCAAAAAAAAAAAAAAACAATGAATCACACTTGATGCTCTAATACCAATAATATGGGAAAGAGGGTGTGATAGGTTACATATTAGTTGGTGAATGAAAAATGAAATGAAAGGAGATCAGTAAACAAATTCTTAGAAATTTCTTAATTGTACACTAAAACTCTACATTTGAAATTTTATTATATAATATTTATAGATTTAGAAGAGAGATCAAATTTTCCATAAATATCTATGGAATAAATAAACAAATATTATTTTACAAGTGAATGATGGAAAACCATTAACATTTACGACATAATGGTGATTTGTCTCCATTGCTAGTAGTTAATTGTTCTCCAACAACCTGCTTCCATGATTGGTTAACTTGTCAAGTAAATAATTATTAAGGTTGTTTGTAAGTGTAAAAACCTATGTTCTTAGGGGCTTCCGTGATTGATTAACTTGTCAACTTAATAATTATTAAGGTTGTTTGTAAGTGTAAAAACCTATGTTCTTAGGGATTATATTGCCGTAGACTCTTTTAATACATTGTAACTAGTACGGGGTTATTCCTTTAGTTATCTTGTAAATACGTATATAAATCACATTACATTGGCACTAATAATAATAGTTACAAGATTACCTAAAGGTAGTTATTATAAACAAAAACAATGGTTTAGCATACTAAATATTTGACATATAAAATATTGTCCATTATTATTTTTCCATTTAGAATTGTTATCTTGCTATGTCTTGGCAATATGAAAAATCCAAAATGAATTTCTTTTCTTATTAAAACATAACCAAACATAACCAAGATTATTACACAAAGTGTATTATCCAAATTCATTACATCAATTATTTTTCTCAACTTTGGATATTCTTATAATGATATCATATTCATTACATGTTAGAAAATATGATTTCAAATCAAATGTGAAACTAAAGATAGTATTTGAGTTAATGTGAAACTAATACAAGATAGTATTTGATTAACTCAAGTATTCCATACATAACATTAAATTCATTTCAATATGCATTATGATCATGGTTCATGTTAACTATAAGTGAGTGGTTTGGAGTATTTGTCTTTAAAATGAAAATATTGTCACTTTTTTGTTTAAATTGTGTTAAAATACAAACAATGTAGATTCATTTTAAATTTGGATCTATCATGTGTCGAAGGGGATACAATTTTTAGTGATGTTAAACTTTTCTCAAATGTTTTTGATCTAGAAAAGGTTTTCACCTTGAGGAATTTGATCCCCCTTAGCACATGATATATATAGAGTTAATATTGATTTACACTAATTGCAATAGCATGCAATTTATTAGAAAATCAAAAAAGACTTTGATGATATCTATCATATGCATTCATCATATATTTATTTTTAACAATATGTGTTTATGTATTGTCATTCATTATATTAAATTATTTTTCTATGTAAATTTTTTTTGTTAACTAAAAGGAGCTAAGATTCTCCTATATTCACAAAATTGTACAAAAAAGGAGCAAGGGAGTGTGTCGTTAATGGAAACCAAACCCCAAACCCTGCTTGAGTCACTAGGGTAACAATAATTACCACTAAGAGTGAGTCAACTATCAGAGATACATGTCCATAGATACTCGGTCTAGGGGGTTGTAGCCTTAGTACATATCTATACTAGAAAGGAAATATTAGATACTAATTTCTTGATTAACTGCTTAGATAACATACTGACTTGAACCTTAGTAAAAAAAAGAAAAAGGAACCAGTCAACGTGGTTTTTCCTTCGACTTTACCTTTGGCTTATGGCCCTTACTAGGGGATGGGATACTTGCACCATCTTGAGCAACGCATCTGTCCTAGAATTCGTCCACGTTAATGGAGAAATTGAATGATATTTGTGGGATCTACTTTGGTGGACTACATTCTCCTTTCTCCCACTGTTGGTTTCTCCAAGTAACTTAGAATATGATTCCATGATGATACCTATAGTATAGCTCAAACTTGCCTTCTAGAATGTGGATGGAATGATGAATTTATGTTTGGTCTCTTTTGGTTTTATGCAGGGCTTGACCAACGATGGATTTTACCATCCAATAGGTTTTGAGCAGCCTAAAATATATTTTTTCCCTAGATCTAGCATGGACTCGGTATTTCCCCCATTCTTTTGTCTCGACTGCAATCTAATTATCTGGGAGTTCCCTACACTGCATTTGCACCAACTACTCCATTGCTTCTACTTCCTTAATCTCCTCTTCCAAGAAAAATTCCAAGAATTTCACCTCATATGCACATGCATCCCTAGCGGCTTGAGTGGAATGGTTAGGGATTTTATAATATGAGGCTTCCTTATTGTGACAACCTGGAATTCGCCCTTTGGGATTTCTCCTCTAGAGGTGGGCCATTATGTTGATCTCACCGCTTGAGAACCTAAACCACCTAAGGATGATATGGAGAAGCAAATGGGCTTCAAGATAGAAAAAATTATGTTCAATCGAGAAGAAACACCCACCCCAAACTAACTACCATGGTCCCAACAATTAGGGCATTCAACAAGATTGTCTTATAGATAGGTCTACCATCCCTACTATTAGGTGAGTGCACCATCATTAACCCATGATTTTGAACTGCCATCATCCCTTTACCTTTTCCACCATAACTAATCCAATCTCGGCCTCAATCCTTCCTCAGTTTCTAAAATGAATGTCGTGTACCTATTCTGGGGAAAACCATCTTCTTCCTATGTGTTTCCATTATGGGTGAATCATTGCATGAAATCATTTGCATCCAATCCATCAGAGTCCATGAATTTCATAAGGTATACAATGTACCCGCCCAAAGCCTTTGCATGAGTTTGTTAGGCTAACTATCCTTTCTGAATGCTTTGTTCCCAGTCTGCCTTCGTGGATTCCTCCCTCGCATCATGATTTTGTGCCTCCATCACAACCATATCCATTTGTATAAATATTTCCCCTTGGTCCTAGAGTCCTCATGGGAGTGGTTCCCACTCCTTCCAGATACAATGCTAATAGGGAAACGTCACCCCCACATTGGCCATACAATCTGCCAATGCATTGGATTTATGGTGAACATGCTTGGGAATTATGACTAGGATTGACCTGGCAATCCTAGATGTTTCTGAGAAATGATATGTCAAATGTCAATGTCCCAAGATCTTGTCTAGAGGAGTTCCATTAAGTATATTTCTCAAAGCTGTAATAAGTATTCGTGAATCACCTTCGACAATGAGGGCTCGGAAACATTTCTACTGAGTTATCGCTAGCCCCTAGAGGAGGCCAGCCAACTCCATCACGTTATTCGATGAGGTACCCAAGTTTTAGGAAAATAATATCTTCACTTCACCTTGAATATTTTTGAACAAGCCTCCTTCCCCCGATAGATATATATTCCCCTTGGAAACACCATCAAAATTCATATTAAGAAATCCTTCCTAAGGGGGTTTCCATTACTCTCTAAGAGTTTCTCACATGGGTTTCATAACAAGGGTTGTTGGCTTCAGACAAGGCCCAAGATTCCAAATTCTAAAAATCATGGCTTCATTCTTCTCCAATTTTGCATCTTGGAATGACCGAGTAGTTGTTGCAATGGTTTCTTGCACATTGGTTCAGAGGATTTCCCAGACTTGATCACTAGTAATGGATTTTTTTTTTAATTTTTTCTTATTTCTTTCTTTCCATACATTCCACAGAATAAATCCTGGGAATGTGTTCCAAGTTCTATTTAGAATTGGGTTAACATAGACATTGCTCCCCCACTCCTCTAATGTCCTTAGAATGTCATGTTAGACCTTGTTCGACCTTCTAAACAATTTAGTTCTTTTATCCCATAAATAGGAAGTGGTTCTGCAAGAGCCTAGTAGGTGGTCAAGGGACTCCTCTACTTCTATGCAAAGGATACGCATAGAGGTTATAATGAATCCTATGCAAAGTAGGTGATCCTAGATCAGGAATTTTCAACTAGCCACAAGCCATGGAAAAGTCAAAATCTTTGGTGAGATGGTCAGTTTCCAAACCTTCTCCAAAATTGTTCTACATTGCTCCTCTCTTAGGCCCAACAGTAGTATATAGGCATCTTTCACATAAAAATCACCATCCCCCTATTTAACCCACATGATAATGTCATCCCCTTATCTTATTTCTATTTGTCTCTCCATCAATACCTCCTACATCTTCCTTTTCATGTCGTTATCTCACCTTAATGGAAATTTCTCCATTGGTTTCCAAGTTCTTGTATATGGGTTTCTTCTTCCCTGTTGAGTCTTACAATATTGGTACACTGTTGTCCAAACTGCTCGTTCCATTGTCTGTCTTATATCTTGAAACTGATCTTAATGCCCCAGGATGGGAAGTTGATCCCATGCATTGTCCCAAAAGAGGGTTGATCGTCCATTATGGACCTCCCAAAAACATTGGTGTTGAACCAAGTCTCGATTTTTCCAATCATTTTTCCATATCAAGGACCCTACACTATCTCCTCCGACTCGTATCAGTTCCTCCTAGGGGATTTGGGAGGAATATTTGTTTTTCCATAGCTTTCCCATAGGGTAGTGGGATTTGTAACCCATCTCCACCATAGTTTGGCTACCATCACTTGGCCTATCTCTTGAGGCTCCCTAATACTGATACCTCCATTTTCCTCTGGCTTACATAAAATTTTCCAAGCCACCAAAGCCCATTTTTTCCTTTTTCGCCCCCCCCAAAGGAATGTGCACTGCAAATTCTTGATTTTCTTTAGAATTTTTTTGGTTTCTGCTAATATTGATAAAATATACATAGGCATGGCCATAAGGACCAATTTAACTAATAGGAGCCTCCCTGAGAGATAAAAATGATGATTCCAGTTGGACAATTTAGCTTCCATTTTGGCTAGGATCTCTTCCGAAGATGGGTTATGGATAACCTTGGCTAGGAGGGGGGGCCTTAGATATTTATATGGAAAGGTTACCCGTTGAAATCCTAGGAGGTTGACAATGTTTCTATGGATCGGTGGGGGGGTTATTGAAGAAAAGAATTTAATGTTTTTCCAAGTTGATTGATTAGGGTCTCGAAGGCTTGATTGAATAGTTCCATAAGTTTGTTGAATGCCAAGGATTCTCTAACAGTCAGTTGGCCCATTAATAAAGTATCATATCGAACTGTAAAATGATATATTTCCTCCTCTAAAGAGTGCAAGGATATGACTTTGATATCCCCTACCCATTTTTCTTGGGATATACTTCTTTCGAGTCCTTCCACTGGGATAATGTAAAGATAGGAGGAAAGGGTGTCCCCTTGTCTAAGGACCTGAGAGGGGTTGAGGGTTATGGAGGGATAAACATTCATTAATATGAAAAAGGAGAGAGAAACTATGTTTAATATCCAGTCAACCCAGTCCTCCCTAAATCGAAAAGCTAACAACACCTGTCTCAAAAATTTACAATTCATATGGTCGTAGGCTTTGAACATGTATAACTTCATCAACATCCTAAATTTTCTCCTGACATTGAGGGAATGGAGTGTTTGATGAGCCACCACAATACCATCCATAATTTTCCTTCCCTCCACAAAAACCCCTTATTCATGACAGATAATAATGGGGAGGATGGTCTTAATTCTAGATTCTATTAATTTAGAGAAAATATTATAAATGGCATTAGAAAGGGAGATAGGTCGGAACCTATCTACAAAGTTGGTTCCCTTGAACTTGGATATTAAGGTGGTGAATATGGTATTGAAGACCTGAAGGATGGATTTGGAGCTTTGAGACTCTTTGACCACTTCCCAAATATCCCTTCCTAAGATCATCCAACTATCCTAAAAGAAATAAATGGTAAATCCATCAAGTCTTGGCTTTCCCTATGGCCATATCTTTCACAATAACTTCCACTTCCTCCATAGAGGATAGTCTCATTGAACTTTGATTCTGATATGGGGAGACCAATAGGGAGATAACCTTTGTGATCCTATTGATTTTTGCCTCTTTGTTGTGGTTTGGCTTAGTCAGAAGATGCTTAAAGTAGTTTTTTAATTCAACCTCAATGTCCTCCCTGGTTTCCTTGATTTCTCCCCCTGCCAATTTGTGGGATGTTATCTAGTTACAAATTCTCTGTTGTAGGAGGGCATTGTGAAAAAATTGTGTATTCTTATCTCCCTCTATTTTTCAATCTAAAGTTGAAATCAATGTGCCAAATCATTTTGTAGTGTACAATTATTAATATATTGGTATTTTATATAAAGTTGATATTGAAATATTTTCTAATGTTTTTTTTCGATAGTGTGCTCATTTAAGAGCCAAACATGTCACTTGCGGGAATTGAACATGGGTGGGGGGCAAAAACACCTCAACCCAAACCACTTGGGATAAACCCAATATA